>JAULJZ010078108.1:0-12791 GCA_032270985.1 Heliamphora pulchella | reverse complement strand
CATAAAGATTCTTATAAAATAAAAAATTAATTTTATTAAAATAAAATTAAATATTAAAAATATGATTTTCAGTATACTAACTCTAACATAGGCAACCTATCAAAGGGTTGCAACTATCTTGTTGCATGACATGATACACAAGGAAGTTGAAGTGTATGTAGACAATATGATTGTGAAGTCCAAAGATCGAGACGGCCATATCAAAGCATTGCAGAAATTTTTTGAAAGGATCAAGAAGTACAAGATGCGGCTCGGCTCACAAAAGAATGGCAGAGGAATCGAATGGAAGAGCTTCTCTTATTCAATGAAAGAAGACTACAAACTCTGTTCCACATACAAGAATATCTAGAGCATTCAACAAAAGAAGTCAAGATCCGGGATTTGAGAGAAGGTGACTTAAGGAAATCAGTGGGACTATTATGACCAGTGGTGCTGTAATCATTATGGATCTGGATGGTAACACGTTCTCCACTTCAATCAACTTGGACCAGCTCAAAAAGTACTACCCTTAAGAGTAAAATGAATAAAATAAAAGCTCGCTTAGTTGAAAATCAAAAAGGCAACCCAGGAAAAAGTTAGAGCAACCCGTAAGGCCGAAAACTAGAAATGGCGACCTTGGAAAAAGTTAGGGCATCACAAAAGGAGAGTGTTAATACCCTAGAGTGAACCGAGCTCGAACTACGTTACGTCCTAATTCCACTGTTTTGGGATACATAGGCAGCTTCTTTCAAAGAAGTCTAGCCACCTTCTTTGTTTTAGCTATCTTTGAATCTGAGTAATGATTAATGCAAATTTATCTTTGAGTCCTGATAATAAAGTTGTTTAATTGCAAAAATTGAACAACTTTAAATAATTGATAACCTTTTTTAGATAAACGTGGAATTTTCATTACTTCAGTTGTGATTACAAGGTTTTAGAAATAAAGAGCGGGCACGTAAGTCCCAAACTTTAAATAAAGAAGAAAGCTACAAAATTCTAAAAGTAAAACATATCTTTCAGATCTTTCTTCTCTTTACTACTTGTTCTTCTCCCTCTTTTTTATTTTTACTCTTTGGGGAGCTTAGTGTTAGACAACTCCTGCATCTCCATCAGTGAAATATGACGCCGTACGCCGTGAAATATGATATGACCTCGACTAAACTGCCTCATGATCCAGTGTGGATAGTAGAAGATGGACAGTCGCAGACTAATCTGCAAGACATCTGGATGGTCCATAGTAGTCAATGTCATAAAAGGAATCCGCCATTAGAAGCACTACCAAGTGATGTCTCTTCCAGTCAGTGAAGAAAGTTACTGTCTCCAAGCTACCTCGATAGTGCATATTAGGTAAAAGAGACGATAAACAAAGGCAACAGTATTGTGCCCGTCCGAAGCTAATTTTTGTAGAGGATTTACCTTCTCTATTAGCCAGATCTAAAAGGAGAGAAAGATGTAAGAATCGAGAGAAATTGGCAAAATGAGAGATATGTAGGAAAATGAAGAGAGACAGTGAAAAAATGAGAGAAGAGTGGTAAAATTCGAGAGAAATCAGCAAAAAAAGAGAAGAGCACTAAAAATCGAGAAAAATTGACAAAAGGAGAGAAGAGCAAAAAAATGAGAGATTTAAGTTTTACTTGGAGAAATGGAGGACTATCGGCAAAAGACATGGTTACACCCCGATGGATAGCTTCTAGACTAATCAGGGTCTCAGCCAAAACTGGGGGCACAGAGTCCTTTCCAGCCCCTATTTGCTCAGTAATATCCACCAGAATAGTACTAACCAGGCTATCACAGAAAATAAGACCGTATCAGGCAAGCAGACAGATCCACATAACATAACGAGGTCGCAATTGGAAGCAGAAGTCACCAAGGGAATCGGTAGGGCAGAATATGTGTCAAGTGAATCCCCATGGACGAAGAAAGAAATCTCTTGGCCAGTCAGACCACAAAGACGCATGATCTACTTGTTCATGAGACGAACATGGAAGGTATAGCCAAGAACTCCCATGGAACGAGATCAAGAATGTCAGTGAACTCCTCTACAGTGGGGCATAACTCTTCAAGGCCAAAATAGAAAACATGAGCCTGTGGATCCTAAAAGCTATGTAGTAGCCCTCAGCAATGGCTCGTTGATCCAAACCCTAGTGCGCTAGGCACCCTCTTTCAAATTCTAGTTATATGCAAAGCGTTGTCTATGTCCTAGGTTCGTGAGATGACCCTTAGGTTTTCTAAGCCTTGGTGTGCCAGGTAAACCTTGTTTTCAGATCCTAGGCATATGTGAAGCTTTGTCTAGGCACCTTAAGCCCTGGTGAACCAGAAAAATCTTTTAAGCCCTAGGTTCGTGTGCGTGTGACGATCCTTCGGTTCTTTCAAGTCCTAGAAGACTAGGCACCCTAAGCCCTAGTGCGCCACGCAAATTCTTTTTCAAACCCTAGGTTCGTGTGTGAGTGATGATCCTTAGGTTCTTTTAAACCCTAGTGAGCTAGGCACCCTAAGCCTTGGTGCGCCAAGCAAACCTAACCCTAGGTTCGTATGTGAGTGACAATCCTTCGGTTCTTTTAACCCCAAGAAGACTAGGTACCCTAATCCCTGAGGAGCCAGGCAAATCTTTTAAACCCGAGGTTCGTGTGTATGTGACGATCCTTAAGTTCTCTTAAGCCCTAGTGAGCTAGGCATCCTAAGCCTTGGTGCGCCAGGTAAATCCTTTTTCAAACCCTAGGTTCGTGTGTGAGTGACGATCCTTAGGTTCTCTTAAGCCCTAGTGAGCTAGGCACCCTACGCCCTGGTGAGCCATGCAAATCTCTCAAATCCTAGGTTTGTGTGTATGTGACGATCCTTTGATTCTTTCAAGCCCTAGTGAGTTAGGCACCCTAAGCCTTGGTGCACCAGGCAAATCCTTTTTTAAACACTAGGTTTGTGTGTGAGTGACGATCCTTAGATTCCCTTAAGCCCTAGTGCACTATGCATCCCATGTCTTAAGCCCTGTTTCTTCGGCACCTAAGTCTAGAAGGCGTTTTAGGTTTCCCAAGCCCTAGTGCACTAAGCATCCCATGTTTCCAGCTCTGCTTAGGTTCTCTTAACCCCTAGTGAGCTAGCCACCCTAAGCCCCGGTGTGCCAAGCAAACCCAACCCTAGGTTCGTGTGTGACTAACGTTCCTTAAGTTTTCTCTAAAGCCCTAATGAACTAGGTACCCGAAGCCCTAGTGAGTCAGACAAATCTTTCAAACTCTAGGCTCGTGTGTGTATGACGATCCTTCAGTTCTTTTAAGCCCTAGTGAGTTAGGCACCCTAAGCCCTGGTGCACCAGGCAAATCCTTTTTCAAACCCTAGGTTCGTGTGTGAATGACAATCCGTAGGTTCCCTTAAGCCTTAGTGCACTCGGCATCCTATGTCTCAGCCCTATTTCTTCGACTCCCTAAGTCCAGAAGACGTCTTAGGTTTTCCAAGCTTTAGTGCACTAAGCATCCTATATTTCAAGCTCTGCTTCTCAGGCACCTTAAGTCTAGAAGGCATATTAGATTTTTCAAGCCCTAGTGATCTAGGCACCCTAAGTCTAGAAGGTGTCTTTAGTTTCTCAAGCCCTGCTTCTCAGGCACCCTAAATCCAAAAGGCGTCTTAGGTTTCCCATGCCCTAGTGCGATAGGCATCCTATGTTTCAAGCTCTGCTCCTTAAGCACTTATGTCATGATTATTTTTTGTGTTTTTAACGTCTCTATGATGTGTTTGTTTGCTTGTTTTTGAGATTTATAATTAATTTTAAAGTCTTAACTCGACTTTTTAATTATTTTTTCTCCCGTGCTCATCCCGTGTTTTTAGGTTTTGACTTGACCTATTAATCTGTAGAGTTTTCTCCGATGAAAATAGTTTTAGGTCTTGATTTGACTTTTAATTATTTTTGTTCCGTGCTTGTTCTGAGTTTTTAGGTCTTGACCCGACCTATTAATTTGTGGTTTTCTCCCATTAAATTTAATTTTAAAGTCTTGACTCTAATTATTAATTATTTTTATCTTATTTTCGTCCCAGATTTTTAGGTCTTGACTCGACTTATTAATTCGCAGTGTTTTCTCCGGAAAAAATAGTTTTAAGTTTTGACTTGACTTTTAATTATTTTTGTCCTGTGCTCGTCCTGAGTTTTTAGGTCTTAACTCGACCTGTTAATTCGTGGTGTTTTCTCTGATAAAAATAGTTTTAAGTCTTGACTCGATTTTTAATTATTTTTGTGCTGTGCTCATCCTAAATTTTTAGGTCTTGACTCGACCTATTGATTTGTGGTTTGCTTTTTGTTGAGAATAAGTTTAAGTCTTGACTCGACTTTTAATTATTCTTACCCCATTATCGTTATGAATTTTTGGGTCTTGACTCGATCTAGTTAATTCGTTGTTACTTTTTCGGTTAAGATAATTTTTAGGATCTTGACTCGATTCTTTTAATTATTTTATCTACAGCTAATTTCTTAGATCTTAACTCGATCTTTAACTTGTTTGATTGATTGTGCCCCATTTGGATTTTGACTCGATCTTTAGGATATTTTTTGATCATACTAGTTTTTACATCATGTTAGTATCTGCATCATGTTTAGCATCTTACATCTATGCATTTGCCTCAAGAACTACATTTTGGTCTGATCCTTAGCAAAGGGGTACATAGGCAGCTCGATGAAAATTTGAGTATGACTAACATTATGTGTATGCTTGTGTGTTTGTGGCCTAAGATTGACAGCTCGGTCAAATAGATATTATCTCTGAATTTTTAATATAACTCGCATCACGCGTTGCTATGCAAATTATATTAAAGAGGGGCAACTGTAGACACACCAATTTGACCCAGTTTAATCTTAGGTTAGTCCGAGTGTTTCTGATAATGAAATCAAGTGGAATGGGGCTATAGAATGATCATCAGGGAATGAACCTAGCTCGGTATCTAAGCCAAATGATCAAATCCCTCAAAACCTTAAATAGCCAACTTCAACCCTTGAGCGGCCATCTTTGAACCTTGGGGTCGCCAACTTCATTGTGACGACAGCCATATAAACCTCTTGGAAACCCTAGTAAAGGTAGCGACCGCTAGCTTTCAAACCTTGGGGTCACCAACTCGATTGTAGCGACCGCCATAAGAAATCTTTAGAAACTTATTTTTTGTGACGACTGCCAACTCTGATCATGGCGATCGCCAACTCCAAAAATCATGACGTGTCCCAAAACCGTGCTAGCATCTCATTGGTTGATGAACTCTATAAATACCATACCTCTGATACTATTTGGGGAGGATAATTCTGATGTTGAGGTTCTTACGGGTCGAAAGGTGACGAATTTTGAGAATTGATACTCTGTCGAAGCACTAAGAGGACAACCACGGATGTCGATACCCTGTTAGATTCTCGACTCACCTCTACACTTAGATTCGAGCATTACCCCGAGGATTGGACTGCTTATTACCATTCCCTGACTTGAGGATACCCCGGATAGTAGCGGTTTAGGTATTTTGTTTGGATCCTCAAAAAAGAATTTTCAAAATTTAGTTTTTAAGGTGTTAACGTATTTTCTAAACATTTATTGAATTCCCTTCTTTTTGAAATAAAATCCTAAATCCCAGTGCCACAGTATTTTCTATCGACTCTGCTGGGGACTTATTTTTCAAAACAAATAAGCGGGCTAGACTTGAACACATCATTGGTTCTTAATATGAATTTCTCATTTGCATTCTCACATTCATTTGCATTGTTCTCAGCTCTTTGCTTGGTTAACTCATTACCTCGGCCAGTTTACTGACTTGATACCTCGGTCAGTTGATTGTTTGAGTTTTGCGTCGGGTAGGTTAAGCCAAATTTGTTGGTTTATTTTAAACTTTGAATTTTGAATGGGCTTGAATTTAAGCTTTGTGAAAATTATGTCAATGAGTTTAGATCAAATCTGAGATTGACCTGGGATTGTGTTTAGAGTGAAGTCGCATTTCCATTTAAAGTTGAAGTTGAAGTCTAATGAATTGGATTGATCGGGCTGAGTTGTCATTGGTTTTAAAAAGGGGGCAAGATTTTGGATTTAAAAATGAAATTAGGTTTGGAATTTGGAACTTAAAAAATAAAATGGCAAAAGAAAGGGTTTTTCTTTTTCTTTTTTTTTTGGTTTTGAAAGTAGAAATTGAAATTCGGATAAGGTTTGGTTGCGTTGGTTGGTCGTTTTGATTGTCGTTAGTTTGTTTTAGTTATCCCACTGATTCCATTATTGCTCTTGTTATCGTTTTTGTTCGCTGATTCGTTTGCTTTGTTTTTATTCTAGGTGATATCGCGCATTCGTGGTTTTGGCGGCTCCTCTGATGTGTTTCAGTGGCACACGGCCTTGCCTCTCCGCTACTGGGAGATTGTGGATGGAGCAGGCTTTGGGGGCTTCATCAGAGTGCTGGAGGGGACCAACAACGACAGGTTCACCCTTACTGCCCTGACCGAGAGATGGTGGGACATTACCAAGACTTTCTACCTGCCCACTTTCGAGGTGACTCTCACTCCTCTTGATTTCTCTCTCATCACAGGAATTCAGGTGCGCAGCGACCCAATCCCCTATGACCCCGACATCTACTGGGGCCCAGCGACTCTCACAGATTTCCTCGATCACATGGCCCTCGTCCAACGACAAAGGGAGAATCCGCTATATGTGGCTGAAGAAGACTTTTCGCCACTTCGTTTGCATGGAGGCCCATCACTTTGTGTGGGTGGCAGGTACATTCCATCTCTATATGTTTAGGATAGCCTTATTCCCCAACTTAGAGAACAAGCTGTATCTCCACTACCTTGCTGCGATGATGGTGGTGGACCAGAACGGCTCCTATGACCGGGGAGGGGTAGCTATGGCTACTTTGTATGGGCATATGAGTGCTGCCACGCGAATTGATGACAGGAGTGTGGGCGGGTACTGGGGCATTTGGGAGGTATTTCCACTTTTTTGTTTTCTATTTTTCCCCTTTTTAACTCCATATCTACATATATGATAGAACTATACTGATGCCTCTCTTGATTTTTTGCAGCTCTGGGCCCATGAGTTCTTGGGTATACGCCAGCCAGTGAACTCCCACGATGATTCACTCGTGATTCCCTAAGCACTCTGATGGTTCAAGCGTTGTCGGGGTTCAAAGCCAAGTGCGAAAGACATTGATGATGATTGCCACTTTCTAGACGTCCTCACTCCTGACCGGGTATGTCATTACTGCTTTTGTTTATTCCCTCTTTCCATTCCCTGTACGTATACTGCTTGTTGACATCTTTCTTTGATCTCCAGGTCCGGTGGGACATACGGGCCGGCATGAAGGAGCTAGTTAGTGCCGATTTGATGTGGAGCTGTGAGGTTACCTAGACCCACATCTTGCTTGAGCGGCCATTCTATAGAGAGTGGTACTTCGGTGAGTGCGTGGTTCGGCTGTCTTCGAGGTACGACTTTTTCGTATTGCTAGGATGCCTCTAGTCAGGATGCGCCAAACTGACACCCTCCGCACGACTGAGATTACCCGTGCTATGAAGGGCATTGATGCTGCTACGCTGGTTGAGGGTGAGGAACATGACTATACGATCTTTCCCCAAGAGAGGCTCATGCTCGCTATGGGTACCTGTGCGGTCGTGCGAGGTCCTCCTTCCGCTGCCCCGGGTCCTATTCGTCTTGAGCTTCCATGGACAGTAGATACATATGTGGACGGGGACCTTCACTAGATCCATATCCCCGAGCCAGTAGCCCAAGAGATACTTCTCCCTCTTGGTGTGAAGTAGGTACGTCTCTCTTCCCTTCTTTTCTTTCTTTGTTGCTCTTCGTGCTCTCTTGTACTACCTTTCTTATCTGACTAGTTGACTCTCGTGCCTGATTGTACTGATTTTAATATCTGACTGTATTGATTCTGATCCTTTTCTTTGATAGATGCCCAAAGAGTGGTGCGACTAGTGCCTTTGTCTCATTTCTGGGTTGAGGGTATTGGTTCGCAGTTGGGATGCTACTTTTTGAGCCCAAGGCCCGGAGCCTCCTACTCCCTGGGGTGGTCCTGCTGCGGTACTTTCTTCGTTTTGCTGACATTTACATTTTTGCACTCTCCTTTCTGTTCATACATATCTGCTATTATCTGATGTGATCCTCCTTTCTTTCAGCGAGGTTGGGGCAGGGGCTCGAGGATTCGACGACTCGTGGTAGTTGTACGGCACCTGCTGCTCCTGTAGTACCTCTGGCACGGTCTTCGACTTCTACCTTTACAGCTGCCAATTCGTCTAGAGTCAAGATTTCTAGCGCAGCACAGACTGCCACTTGTATAGAGGAGGAGACCGGGGAGACGGGGTTGTCACCCGATGAGTCGTTATAGGGAGACTACATCGTCCGGAGGAAGAGGACCTGGCGGGAGTGACCTTTTTGAGCTGGCATACTGTTGATGATCTTATTGTCAGGGTTGTATACTAAAAATCATGAATTTTGTTGGTTTTAGTATTTAATTTTATTTTTAATAAAATTATTTTTTCATTTTATGAGAATCTTAATGAGCAATATATGCAATATCATGTCTTTAATGTTATGCATGGTTGTCCTTTATTCTGTACAGTATTTAATCTAATGTGTAGAGTACGGCTTGCACACAAAAGACTAGATTATAGGTTCTTCAGAATATAAGTCTGGTTTACAGTTTAGATAGAAATGGACAAACCATCTATGAGACCCGGTTCTTTTCCTTTTATGATATATTTATGCCAACCGTGTTTTGTTTCACTACATGTACACCATCGATAAATGATTTATGCTTTAAACGTCATAGAATCGCATGTACGTATGTGTTTTATGTTTTCTCGAGTTTCGTTTAAGTGTTTTTCTATTAGCACAGGGGTCCAGTCGACTGATGTGGGTGAATCAGTCGATTGACCAGGCTACTAGAATGTTTTGAACCTTGGCAGAAGCTTTTCAGTCGACTGATGGGGTGTTTCCAGTCGACTGATGCCCCCTAGTAGCTTTTCAGTTGACTGACCTAGGAGATCCAGTCAACTGACCTATGTCGGTGGTAACTTTTTGGCTTTTCCAGAAGCTTTCCAGTCGACTGAACTGGAGGGTTCAGTCGACTGACCCCCTGGGCGAGGCTGAGGCTATAAATATCTAACTTGAGTTAGATATTTTGAAAAAAATTTCTTCAAGGCTAAGTTTCGTTTCCTCTGCCTTCTCTCTAGATTTTTGAGAGCCCATGGCTTAATTTTCAGCAATCTGTCTGTGGATCCCTGCAATCCACGTTGTGGGGTCTGCTTTCATCCGAGCAGAATCTTGTTTCGACGAAGTTTGTTTTTACACATGGATCGAGGTGTTAAGTTTCTGACTCTTTGTGGTAGGATTCTAGACTACGCTGTGGTTTAAGGTTATTTTATGCAATTTCATACCTTTTCATTGGTTGAAAACCCCTTAAATGTCATATTTCATGTTTAAACCTCGTTGTATAGATAAAAGCATGTTTTGAGCTTTTTATACGGTTTGTTTCCTGATATGAACTTGTGGTTATCTATTTTACAAAAGGTGGTTTGAAAAATGGTGATTTTGGAAACTCTTCAACAAACTGAAATTTTAGAGGTTTGGAGCTAGCCTTTGGGGTTGAGTTTCAGATTTTGTGATGTTTTGATCAAAAATGGAGAAAAACATTTTGAAAATATTTGATGAAATTGATGGTCTTCATGTTGATGGATGACATGGCGGTAGGGCCATTGGATCTCTTTTATACATGTTGATGTATAACTATTTTAAATGATTTCGTAGTTGAGCTACGTGATGTTTTTGTTAAATAATCCTATAGATGTACCGTGGCAGTGTGTGTGTGGATTTGGGCTTATATTGCTCCTCGGTAGAAGTTCAAAAATGTGCACAGCGTAGGTTCCTGTGTACCTTCGGGCTAATCCCCGTAAACGAGGCAGTGGGTGCTTAGTACCCTCGAGTGTTGTACCCGTAAATTAAGTAGTCGTTGTTGTGACTCCGTATAGAACTTGTCATTATCCTGCAGGCCTTATATGGTTTAGGACAGGGGTAATGGACAGGAGTTTATAGTTATTGCCTTTGTTTGTGTGGATGATAGAGTCGGTACATAGGATTTATTTACAATATAGCTCGGTTGTGTGTTCGGAGAAAGAAAATAACATTTTGTTACCATTTTTCTGTAGCTGAAAAACGTTTTGTATATTATTAAAAGATGGGAATTTGATGGGGAAAACTTCAGAGTTTTCTGATGTAAAACCTTTTTGAGACTCAGGTGGTTGAGTTAAATTCATGTTATGAGATTGCATATCCTATATTATTGCATCATGGTCTGTTCCTATTAGGCTTCGGCTCATGTAGTGGGATTTTTTAAAAACCTTTTTCAGGTGATGATGCTGATGATGCTGATGATCATGGGGAGATGATCTAGCGCTACCTGTGGTGGCGGAAGACAATTTCTTAGTTCTCCCTTTTTGATAAAATCATGTATATATGTTTATGTCGCCTGTCTCTGAAGGCAAGTGTTGTACGCCTTGAGGCGATTTGCATTATGCATGTGTAGAACTATATTGAGAGATAAACCCTAAATTTTGGGGTGTGACAACTTGGTATCAGAGCTCTGGGTTCGAATACCTAAGAGCCATGGAAAGAGGGTACATCACCTTGTGAGGATGTCTGTGTGTGCTTGGTTGCATGTGTATAAGCGTTTTTAAAAACATGAACATGATAGCCTATCAAGCATGATTATTTTTATATACGTGAGTATCGAGGTTGGACCTTAGGATTGATTAGACATGCCTTCGGGCTTTTGAATTAATAAACTTGGAAGCTAAGTTTGAAATTTATTTGGCCGACATATTTTCTAGCAAGGAATCTATGTAGGTTAACCAGATTGACGCGTCTACCTTGTCGGCTCTCCTCGGTATGTGATATGTGTTTGCATAATCTTAAGTGGCTATGTGCTACCATGCTTATGTGGGTTATATCTTTTATGTTAAGAATAACATGTTATAGGAAAGCTTATCCTGTTGTGTGCTTTCGTACAGAGTTATGTCTACGCAAGGCCGTGGTCGAGGCCGTGGCGGTGGTTTAGGCCGAAAGGACGTTCCAGTCCTAGATGTTGGGGATGCTTATGCACCCCAAGGACCTGTTGGCAAGACCGATCTATAATGTGAGATGGTAGGCTCCATCCGACAACTAGATGAGGCCGCTAAGGTTAGGGAGAGTGTACCCGAGCCGAGGGCGACAGTCGCGATGCGTAAATTTCGACGTCTATACCCACCTACCTTTTCTGGGGATCCCAACCCCACAGTAGCCACTAAATGGTTAGAGTTGGTGACTAGAATCATGGACACACTTCAGATAGAGGAGGATGATCTGAGGGTGACATTCGCTGCTTTCTAGCTGAGGGGCAGTGCTCATGCTTGGTGGAAGTTTGCCAGGACTACAGTCGGAGGCACTTGAGAGGCTTTTGCCAAAGTATTTCTGGAGAAGAATTTTCTACAGACAGTAGGGGACCGCTACAGAGAGGACTTCCTCTTCCTTACGCATGGAACTATGTCAGTGATCCAGTATGACGTAGAGTTTACTAGTCTATCCAGATTTACACAGGAGATAGTGGCAACAATGGAGTTTCAGGTGAAGAGGTTTCAGAGAGGATTGAGGCCAACTATCAAAGATAGAGTGGCGGCATTTAGGATGCGCATCTTTACAGATTTGGTGGAGATGGCCATCACTGTGGAAGATACACTGAATGAGACGCACAAGATCAGAGATAGCACTAGCCAGTAGAGCAGAGGAGATACACAGATGCAAGGGCGCAAGGACAAGCGCCGAAGGACATCAAAACCAAATTCTTATCCGATCGGGTCATATCAGCCATAGTTCACTACACTCGCACCTTTTTTATCTTCCATGGCCTTGACAGGAAAGGCAAAGCAGAGAGAGCTTATCTGTTTTAGTGGCGAACAGCCAGGGCATCGTGCAATGGAGTGCCGGAGTCCAGCACCTGTCCAGTCACATTCTAGCCATAGGGAAGAGAGCCTTTCGTACATTTTGGGTGTGGTCAGACGGGGTACATTTGTAGGAAATGCCCCAAGGGAGGGAGTATTCAGAGTACAGCAGGAACACTGGTTGTTCCACCAGCTCAGAGACGGCAGACTTCCCAGCAGCCTAGGGCTTAGACATCCAGGTTTGTAGAGGGAGGTGCCTCAGCACAGTCTGTGAGGCAGTCAACAGCCCAGGGCCACAATGGACATACCAGAGCACCCCAATGTTAGGGTTGGTATATTGAAAACTATGTTTTTAGTATTTATTTTTAATAAAATTAATTTTTTATTTTATGAGAATCTTTATGAGTAATGTATGTATATCATTTCTTAATGTTATTTATGGATGTCTGATATTCTGTATAGTATTTAATTTGGTGTGTAGAGTACGACTTGCACACAAAAGATCAGATTTTAGGTTCTTGTAGAATATAAGTTTTATGTTCAAAATTTATATGAAAATGGACATACCATCGGTACGACTGTAGCACAGAGTTTTAGTAAGCTTGTCTTGGTTACGGGGAACAGATAATAGCATTGTCTATTGTTTCGACTCTCTGTGCTAGTATACTTTGTGTGTATTGAACGGGACAATTGGGGTAATTAATTTTGTACTGACTATATAAATTAATTCACACCCCAAGCTTATTATGAATAGTGCCTATCATCTTAATCTTGAAATAATTATTGATTTGCATATATTTAATATTCGTTGTTTTGATTCGTTAGAGGGTGCGATCTTTTATGGGTCTATATTCCCGGTGAGTTGGATAGCGGTATTATTTATATGGTAAATATTAAT
>JAULJZ010078097.1:0-12791 GCA_032270985.1 Heliamphora pulchella | reverse complement strand
CAACACAAAATATTCTCAAGAATACTTAAGTGTTTTATTCCTTTTGAGAGATAAGTCATTTCTTTTGGTTAAAGGTGCTAACTCATTTGTTCAATATGTGTCAACACTTTTTTTTTGAAAAATATAAATATTATGTTTTTAAATCCATTTATTATTAGAAAATAAATTATAAAAATCATCAAAATCAATATAAAAAGTCCTTGGGCTAACAGTTTTGATAACTTCTTGATCTTTATCGTCCCTAAAGAAGAAGTTTCTCTCCCTATCAATGGTGATGATAGGGAGGATGAAGAAATTAGGCCTTTGTGGAAGGATTTGGCTCATTTTAAGGCATTAGACGAGTTGGGGGAAGTGGGGATCGACATCAAATGGCATGTCCTAACTGTTCCTAGCAACGATACATCCTGGCACAAAGGGACAGCTTGGTGTGGAGAAGAAAACCCGATTTTTAGAATAGAAGATATAGGTAAAATAGTATCAGAAATAGGAGAGTCCTCAAAGGGAAAAGAGGTTGGCAGTGAAAGTAAGCAGGAAGAAGATCCATCAGTCGGTAAGAAAATCGAGGAGAAGAAGTGGGAAAAGAAGGAAGAGAATTCACCCTATGTCAATTTGTTAGGAATCGCAGGTTTTGTGTTTGACACTTCCATATACATCATTCCTCTCTTTGAGCCGAAATCAAGAACACCACTACCCGAGGAGCCAGTCTTATGCTCTCTCGAAGTAGAGTACCAAGAAGAGAGATATGTCGGAGTTAAAAGAGAGAGAGAGCAGGAATTTATGGACATAGAATACAATGAAGGAGAGGATGTACCGAAATGGCACCCGACTGTCGAAGAACTATATGACAATGGAGGCCAGTGGGAACCTTGGGGCCCTCCCCCACCATATAGTTATGAAGATCCATTTGATGTGATATCACTACCACAACTCTTTGAGCTAGAGACTGACATCGACAAAGAATTTGATTAGTTTTCTCGAAACGTGATGGGAATTGAGGAAGATTTCTGGGGAGATTGAGTCAATGGAGAGAAAGCTAGCACAGACAATCTCTGGGCCTTCTAAGAGAAAGGATATCTGGTGGTCGAGATTCGAGAAGTGGCTAACTAGTTTGAAGGACTATGGGAACCCAAAGAATAAATAAAGCATCTGAAAAGGAGCAGGAGGCATTTTAAGCCCGCACAGCTAGAGAATGGGCAACCATGTAAGGGCATGGAAGTGCCAAGAAAGCAAACAGAGAAGCAGATCAATGAAGAAGAGGACATAGTCTTTAAGTAACTTAAGAAGACACAAGCTAATGTGTACATTTGGGGGTTACTTATGGTGTCCTATAAGCACTGACATGCCGTCTTGAAAGCTTTGAATAGTTTTGACATCCCGATCAATGTATCTCCCAAATTAGTTGGTCAGAATGCTTATGCCCGAGAAGCAGACCAATTTTATCGCCTTCAGTGATAGAGACTTTTCGACCTAGGGATCGTCTCACAACAAACCGTTGCACTTATCCATTCAGTGTTTAGGAAAATGGGTGCCGGTTGTCTTAGTTGACAATGGTTCTACTCTCAATGTATGTTCACTATGAACTGCTTACTCTTTGGACTAATGATGCAAGACTTCAAGCTGGGTGCTCAAGGAGTACGTGCATATGACAACACAAGAAGAGTCGTGTTGGGACTGGTGACCGTCATTGTGATAGTAGGGGTCTTGGAAAGTGAGGTAGAATTCCTTGTTCTTGATGTACCAGCCTCATTTAATCTTTTGTTGAGAAGACCATGGCTACATGATCCAACAGTTTGAGCAGTTCTGTCAACCTTGCACCAAAATGTGAAGCTAATCAGGGAATGAGTAACTGTCACTATTCTGGACAAAACTGGTTTGTCGACCCCGATCAGTGACACTACCCCACTACTCGAGATTCAACATGGGGAAGTGGACCTCCTTCTAAATGGGTTCGACTTTGATGAGACAAAAGCTATCCAGGTTCTAATGAACGACGAGAAAAACTATGTGAACCCGAAAGTTATAGCAATGATGAAGGCAATGTCTTATTTTCCAGGGATGGGACTGGGTACTTACCTATAAGGGATCTTAGGATCAATTCCCATGCATCACAATTACCATAGGCATGGACTAGGGTACGGGTCAGAGACAAAAGAAGCAAAGATAGAAAAATACGGGCCGACGTTGAATGGTCGCTTTGTCAAGGAAGGAGATGATTTCCCTTACTGTGGGTTTCCCAAACCATGGATAAAAGAGAAGGCTAATTGAAAGTTGTCAGGGCTGGATGTAATAACCTGAACTCAGGAATACGAATAGAAAAAAAAAAGAACATCTCAAGAGAAACGAAATCTCGAACCTAAGTTCGGTAAGAAGAATCGGTCCGACCATTTAACCTTTTGAAGCCTGAGGCCAGGAGTAGAAACGGAACTACACAAGTATATATTAAAACCCTAATATTGAGGGTAAGAAGTCAAAGTTATAAGTCCAAGTTGTTTAAGACAAGAGTTAAACTTGAAAAATCTTAAAAACCCAAATTTTGACACATGTGGATAACCTAAATCAAGGATTTAAGTACAATTAAATAGCAAAGAACAAAATAATATCAAAAATGATAAAAATACCCCTTAGTGGCTGACCACCTTGGGAAGAGTGCCAAAAAGTGACTTTTTACTTTCTTTTTAGCTTAAAATGATGAGAAAGGTATTAAGTTAAGCATTATGATGATTCAATACTCGTTGAAAAAGTAATATACATAATAATATGGTGTTATAGGTTAACAAAAGTAAACAAATCACTATTGAAGTTTATGCATAACAAAATAAGTTAAAAAGTCAGATATTGCCAAAATAGCTTAATTTGACTTAAAAGACTACATCTATTTAATTAATTGCTATGAAAACTATGATAATACATGGGAATACTATATTTCTCATAAACATACTAAAATAATAGGTCTCAGAAGAAAAAGACACCAAAAAGATACATCAAATTGACTTTTAAAACATTTTCTTGTACAAAAGGGCATGCAAACCAATGCAAAACCACTTGATTGATGTGGGGTCAGATTTTTGTCCCCCCAAACAGACCGTAGCTGTAATCCCTCGCCCCAAATCTGATATATCTCTCTTCAAACTTGTACCAAATCACATCACCCATGTGAAGGAGAAGAAAAAGGACTAAAAGTGTGATCATTTTGTTCCCTTAAGCTTTTCCTATATAAACCAAGCCAAACACCACTCCCCCCCTTCATTATTTTCGTCCAAGTGAGGTGAGAGACTAGATTTTCATTATTTTTCAGTGTTCTTGAGGTGTTCCACAAGTTTGAAGAGAAAAGAGGGAGAAGAAAAGAAGAAAGGAAGAAAGGAATGAGAAATTAAGGAGAGAAGTTTTTCTAAAGCTATGTCCTTCCATGCCATCATCCCTTGAGTCCTCAAGAAAGTAAATAAAATCTCTAAACCTTATGTTTAATATCCCTTAAAATATGTGTAATGACCCGGTACAGACCCTAGTTGTAACAACCCGATTGATAACGACCTGCGTAAAGACCAAGCCCTAACCCTAAGTATTAGTGACAGATAGTCTACAAGGCTATAGAGCATGGGCGAGATTCAAAACCCTAAATCGAATCGAAAACCCTGAGTTCGGCCCAAAAATTCCAACAAGGTCCAAAACTCAGGCAACAAAACTTTAAGACCAGGAGAGTCTCCTAACATTCTAAATAAAGTAAATATCATGAAATAATGAGTTAAAAATAAAAAATCCTCACAAACAGGGTAAAATGACCATTTTACCCCTAGTACAGCAAAAAGTCATAAAAATCTAAATTTTGACACATAGATACCCTAAATCAAGAATTTAAGTACAATTAAGTAGTAAAAAACAAAATAACATCAAAAATGACAAAAATGCCCCTTAGTGGTCGACCACCTTGGGAAGTGTACCAAAAAGTGACTTTTTGCTTTCTTTTTAGCTTAAAATGATGAGAAATATATTAAATTAAGCATTATGATGATTCAATATTTCTTGAACAAGTAATATACATAATAATATAGTGTTATAGGTCAACAAAAGCAAACAAATTATTATTGAAGTTCATACACAACAAAATAAGTCAAAAAGTCATATATTGCCAAAATAGCTTAATTTAACTTAATAGACTACATCTATTTAATCAATTTCTATGAAAACTATGACAATACATGAAAATACTATATTTATCATAAATATACTAAAATAATAGGTCTCAGTAGGAAATGACACAAAAAAGATACATCAAATTAACTTTTAATGCATTTTCTTTCACAAAGGGGCATGAAAACCAAGAAAAATTAGTTGATTGATGGGGTGATCAGATTTTTGTCCGCCCAAACTGATCCTAGCTGTATTGTAGCTTCCCCAAATCTAATTTTGTCCCCTCAAAGCTTGAATTAATTAATGAACCATGTGAAGAAAGGACAAAAATGAAATAATGTTTGTCTCCTCCATGTTCCATAGCCCTTCCCTATATAAACTAAGCCCAAACACCTTCTTGCCCTTTAATATTTTGGTGGAGAGAGAGGGAGAAAGACCAGATTTTGAGTGTTCTTGAGGGTCCATGGGAGTTTGAGAGAAAAAAGAAGAAGAAGAAGAAGAAGAAGAAGGGATCCAAGGAAGGGGTCTTTGGAGACCATAGTTTCAAAAGCCAAGTCCTATTCGTTTTCCACCATCTTTTGATCTCTCAAGAAAGTAACTAAAACATCTAAACCTTGTGTCTAAGATCACTTAAAATATCCCCCAACAAATCCCTTTAAACACTCCAAGAACCAAGAACCGAAATCAAACCGAAAAGGCGTCGTAGTTGGAAATTAGGGGTTGTTTTGTTTATGAATGATATGAGATGTTGTTGTGTGATGTTATCTTTGATTTTGATGACCTCTAAGTGTGATGGAGCCTTGATATTAAAGTCTAGAACACAAGCATGCAATGAAATGGAACAAAAACTTGACATGACATAAGTAGAAGACTTGGACCCTAAGAGACTTGATTTTTGAGAACTTTGATGTTTCTGCCCTGAGATTTAAAACGCCATAACTCAATGTATAAAATTGATCTAAGAATGTTCTTTATGTCCAAATTTATCTTTATGTATTATCTTTAGCCCAAAGTTTGTTGCAACTCATTTTCCTAAGTCGAGCTCGAAATATTGAAATTTTACCAAAGTGTGTCATTTTTCGACCAGTCAACACTACCGACATGGAAACTCTATTTTAAAATGAGATCCGAACTTTGGTCAAAACATAAAAGTTGTAAATAACATGTATATCTATCTACCCACCAAACACGAGAACAAAATATTAAGTTTTGATAGGTCAAAAACCCTTTGAAATTCTCTGTTGAGTTTCAGCCCCCAAGGAACATTCTGTTACATATTTTTATATAGCTCAAAACCCCTATTTTTAATGACCTATTCCAAAAGTGGTCTACATGAACATTGTAGATAACATATTGAATTACTTTCTACCCAAAAATCAGACCTTAAAGCCTTGGGATGATACCTCAAACCCGTTTAAACTCTCTGTCCAAAATTAGATCTGCTGAGTTTTGGATGCTGACAGAATCTACTTTTTAAAATGGCCAAACAGTCTAACTTGTTGCAAATAACTACCCTTAGCTCTAAACATGAATTTTGTAGGATACTTGTTAAAATAGAACATACTAAAAAAGGGCTCATTTGGACTTGAAATGATACCCCAAAATTGAGACCAACAGAAGCATAATTATGGTAAAATCTTGAGAAAAGTGCTGAACCGTTTTTTCTTAAGATGAATTGTTCACCCATTTGCCTTAGGTTTTGGCCTTGGTATTAAACATGAGAGTTGTAAAAAATATTTTTATCTAAATGTTGTATAAAAATCATAGCTTGATTCCAAATCTAGATGCCCCAAAAACTTGTCGGTCCTTTTAATTTAATACCTAACTTTTATCCTTAAAAATTGCTAAGCGTGATTTGAGTACCCTTGTTGTGAGACCCGAGTTCTATATGATTATTGGCTTGAATTAGTGGATTAGTGTTTTTAAGTGAATGTATGGTGATTTAGAACTCATGTTATCATGTTGAATCATATCTTGAGAATTGTAGCTTGTGTTTCACATACTTGTACCTTATGCTTTGCGCGTTATACCATGAATCTTGCCATGTTAATGCCATGTTATAAATTGTTGCACTTGAGATCAATGGTACACATCATGAGCATTTTCATTTGCATTCTGGCATATTGGAGTTCATCTGTGCAAACTGTTGTTGGGATGGGCTGTGTTGAGATCATCGTTCTTGATTCTAAGTCTAGGGCATCCCTAGTTGCCATTTTTGAAAATATTTTGGTTTATACACCCTGGGTGCATCCCCGGTGTTTAAAATGATTGTGGCTTGTACACCTTGGGTGCGTTCCCGGTATTACAGATTTGGTTTATACACCCTGGGTGCGTTTTCGGTATTTGAAATGGTTTATCGTGGATACTGTTGGGCATCATGGGTTCGTCACTAGCATTCAGATTTTAATAGCTTAGACTTTGGGTAATTTTGGAGAGAGCCCAATTATGGCGGTCCTAAATCCCTCATCTTGGTACTTTATATAGTGTGAACGTCTCTTGAATTCTCTTAGACTTTGGGTTGACACCGGCAAAGGCATCACGCATCTTAAGGTAGGAATTGTCGGCCCGGATCAAGGTGGCTAATAATTGGTTGGCCCGCCCCCACGTCGTTGCCATTGAGTAAAACAGCTGTGGCATGAAGTCCGACGACGCATTTACTATTCGTAATGTGGCGCGATGATGGCTTTGGTGATCAAGTCCCATAAAGTCTACTCCAGTGATTCCCGACGTGGAATTCCTGTTATAATCTAGGTGTATTTGGGTTGGGCATCTGCATTTTATAAGCATGTATTTATTGACTTATCTAGTATATTGTCATAAATTTATCTGTCTACTTAACTATAAACTGTACTATGTGTTATTCGGTATGCGTTGTGGCGAATTTTGTGCCGTGAGATTAATTAGAAGGTTAGAGTGTTTTACTTCTGGGCCTTGGCTCATGGCATTCGTACCACAGGTAAGGAGGAGTTCTTGGAGGAAGTTATCCCAGAGGGAGAAGAAGAGTTTGAAGAACAGGGTGAGTTCCAAGAGCATGTGGATTTCACTAATGCATTCTGAGGAGTCGAGACCTCTGCTTTTGTGCTTATATTCGGTTCTCTCGCGCTAAGTGTAATTGTTGAAATTTCATGGTAAAACTATAATAGTTATGTAATTTTGAACGGTTCAGAACTCTTTTATGATGTAATAACTAACATATGTAAATATGAATGAATGGCTAGAATATCCTTTTATTTATATTTATGTATGTTCTGACGTGCCTAGAGGATGGAGTGTCACAATATGCCTCAACACATCCCTTTAAACATTCTAAGAATCGAGAACCGAAATCAAATCGAAAAGGCATTATAGTTGGAGATTTGGGGCTGTTATGTTTATAGGAGATATGAGATGTTGTTGTATGTTGTTATATTTGAGTTTGATGACCTATAAGTGTTCTGGAGCCTTGGTATTAATGTCTAAAACACAAGCATGCAAAGAAATGGAACAAAAACTTGACATGACATAAGTAGAAGACTTGGACCCTAAGAGACTTGATTTTTATGAACATAGATGTTTCAGCCCTAAAATTTGGAATGCCATAACACAATGTAGAAAATGGATCTAAGCATTTTCTTTATGTCCAGATTTATCCATTTGTGTTACCTTTCATCCAAAGTTGGTTTCAACTCATTTGAATTAGTGTAACTCGAGATATTGTAATTCCACCAAAATGTGTCGATTTTAGACTAGTTAACAATGTAGACCTAAAAACCCTAGTTTACAATGAGATCCGAGTTTTGGCCAAAACATGAAAGTTGTAGACAACATGTATATCTATTTACCCACCCAAAATGAGTACAAACGATTGAGTTTTTATAGGTCAAAATCCCTTTGAAATCCTCTGTTGAGTTTCTGCCCTCAAGGGACACTTCTGTCACATATTTGTGTGTACCCCTAAACCCCTATTTTTAGGGATCTATTCCAAAAGTGGTCTACATGAACTTTGTAGCTACCATATTGGGGTACTTGATGCCTAAACATCAGACCTTAAAGCCTTGGGATGATTCTCCAAAACAATTTCAAACCCTCTGTCCAAAATTGGCTCTGCTGAGTTTTTGAGGCTGACAGACCCAATTTTCTAAAATGGATAAAAGTCTAACTTGTTCCAATAACTACCCTTAGCTCTAAACATGAAACATGTAGGGGACACATTGAACTATAACATACTAAAAAATGGGCTCATGTGGACTTGATATGATACCCCTAAACCGAGACCAACAAAGACACTTGTCTGACCAATTCTTTGAGCAAGTGCAGAGCCGTTTTTGTTTTCATCAAGTTTTTCACCCATTTGCCTTAGGTGTTGGTTTTGGTGTTGAACATGAAAGTTATAGTAAATATTTTAATCTAAGTCATCACCAAAAATCATAATCCAATTCTAAGTCTACGTATCTCAAGATGCTGTGGTACTTTAAATTTTAAAGATTGAAAAAGAGTAATAAATGGTTAAGTTAAATCCTTAAACAAGTGAAGGATTTGGCAAGTGCGTAGTACCCCTTAAATCTAAAATGAAAGTAAGCATGGTCCCTAAAAATCAAGAAAACATTCAATGGTCAGAATCGTTTTAGTACTTCACGTTCTAAGAGGGGTAGAACTCCGTGTTGACAATTAAGTCATGTTTGCTTGCTAGGCATGGAAGTTTTGTAACCCGAGGAGCAAGTTTAGCACGTTGACAAAGGCTCGGTTCGTATGCATATAAGATAAGGTGAGAGTGCTTAGCCATTATCTTGAACTTGAGTTTATGTAAATGATGCATGAAAATGCTTTGAAGCGTATGTTTTGAATTATGACCAGTTTGACGATCGCATGAACCTGTTGTTTTTAAAAGCTATGATGTCTTTAATTCAATGTGTTATCCATGATATTTTGAGCTACCATGATGTTACTATGAAAGTATGATTAATGTTGTGTGGTTGTTTCAAAGTGCCAAGTTACAAGAGTTTCTGGCCCTTTATATCCCGTTATGAGGGAGGTTACCCAACTATGGGTGTTGTTTGTCCCTATGGGAGAGGTTTCCTGTTAAGCGGGGGCTTTTACCTTAAAGACTTTTGGGCTGAGTCCCGAGTTTTAGCACATACCACTCGTGCTTGGTGAAGAGTGGCCCTCATTTCTTCACATTGCTATCCGTGCATTGCGAATTGAGGTTACGGTATCGTCGGAACTCCCGGTCGTGAGGTTGACAACTACTTGGACATTGTTGGGATTTAAGTCTAGATTTGAGAGAGTGGTCATGCATTTTAAATTTGTTACGGTTAAACCAGGAACATATTTCTTTTTTCAATACTGAGAAGGTTCTGTATAATTTGTGATATTTTCATGTTCAAACAAATGCATCAGTTTCTATATTTTTGTAGAAAATGTGATGAACTATTTTTAGAAAGAGTTTTCAATTATCCTAAACTAAGTAACTGTATTTTCTGTTCATGATAATGCTAAGTGCGCTTTCTTGTAACCTCTGTGGTTGCAGATACCAGGAACGGCTAGGAGTTGGTCCACCACAAACGTCGTTGAGTTGTTTTAGTTCAGTTTTCTTTTGTTTAGTTTTTAGTTTTGGCAGAATTTCATGTATAAGATCCTGAAGGATTTTTTTTATGTTTTACAAGTAATGTATGCCCTTGGGATGGCGAATACCTAGTGACTCAAGTATATCTCTTTTGACATTAAGCCGTTGTGATTGCTTAGAAGTTCTTATTTGGTCTCTTAATATCTTTATCCCTTGTCTTTCTCTTTGGCTGTTGGTTTAAGGCGGGATTACATCTCTTTATTCAGGTTTGGTGCCTTGCAAGAGCGGGGTGTTACATTTGGTATCAGAGCTCTAGGTTATAGGTTCTGTAGACTTGTCAGAGTATGGTTTGTGTTGGACCGTAGGTTAAGTGTGTCATCTCGCGATATGTTGAGAAGAGTGATTTAGGCATGGGGTTGTCATATCTTTACCTTCGGGCATTTCACTGACTAGCATTGAGATCCATTTGGGAAACGCGCTGTGTAGACGTTGGGTCCTAATTGGAAGACTAAGCAAGTTATCAGATTGGGGAGATAACCTGGGAGGGGCCTTGTGTTGATGTCGTTTTGCGAAGTCTAAGTGCGTTATCAGATTAAGGAGGACGAACCTTGTGTCACTAAAACCTTTCGTAGACAATTTGTTCTTATCCTTATGTTTATAAGTTGGACTCCTGTGTTGAGCCATAAGTCATAGCTTTCCTACAATAGGAAGGAGCATGAAGAAACTCGGACGGAGCGTCATTCAATCCGAACCAGTATAATGAGGCACAACATGAAGAATCACCGCAAGTGGGCCCGGTGGAACCAGATTCAACCACTAGGATGTTGGAGGCAATCGTAAGACTGACCGAACAGAACGCAAGTTGGATCACGATGCGAGCTAAGAGGAACAGTAACCCTTTAATCAAACAATTTAAGGATCTGGGTGCAAAGGAGTTCATAGGAACCCTTAGCTCTATAGAAGTAGAAAACTAATTGAAGGATGTCGTTCATATTCTGGATAGGTTGGGAGTAGATGCGGATAATAGGTTTGACCTCATAGCTTTTATGTTTAGGGGAGAGACATACCATTGGTGGGAAGCCATGGAACGGTTCTTAAAGATACTGGTGCCAGGAGTTGAACCTCCCGTACCCCAGAGAATCACTTGGGATCATTTTGAGAAAACGTTCGACGTATAGTATAAGCCCATAAACTATAAGCATGAGAAGGAGAAGGAATTCATTGACTTGGAACAAGGAAGGATGACTGCGGAAAAATTCGAGATGAAGTTTACAGAGTTGTCTCGATATGCCACCCAGCTTATACCTGATGAGGAGATAAGGTGTAAAAGGTTCAAGAGTGGATTAAGTTTTCAGATTAGGACAAGGATGATGGTTCTCGAGATGAACAACTACACAAGATGGGTGAACATAGTGCAAGATGAATTGCAATGCAGGCCAGAAGGACCGATAACTCTTTAGTTAAACAATTCAAGAATTTTGGTACCAAGGAGTTTGTGGAAACGGTTAGTCTCGCTGATACTGAAAATTGCTTAAGCGGTGGAATACGCATTTTAAACAGATTAAATTGTTCATATGGTAAGTTCTTAAATATCAATTTATATTCGTTTGACATCTAGACTGTGTAACTCGTATGGAGTTGGTATTTGGTTTCCGTTGTGGCATTGGTGTGAGTCACAAGAAAGTTGCTTTTGCAGACCTTTTGTGATGTGACCCATTAGGGAAAACCTATTTAGATTAGTGCATAAAGATTGCTTGTATAGAGAAGAAATTTTCTCGAAGAAATGTGTGGACTCTATGTATGAGAAGTTGAAGGGTGATATAATTCTATTGTTTTTGGTAAAGTTGGGAAGCAACTTAGTGTGAGTACACGGGAAGAATAAGTGTTTGGATGAGAATAGTGGAAGCGTAAGTGAAACTGTACGAACTAATAGGTATGATTTTTGTAAATTAGCCTTGAGTGAATCGAATGTCTTGGTAAAATATCGGTAAGATGAAATAGTTAAAGTGCGAAAGTGGTTTTTGGTCCAGTTGTGTGGCAAAGAATGTGTGAAGGGATTGAGTGATGAGGGTAAGAGATTTTAGAATTAGGAGTTAGTACTATATGGTTAAAGTATTGTTGGGTGAGTGGTACGTATGTGAAGGAAATATGCGAATGTATATTGTAGTATGACGAAGGTTATGTTTGGATTTGTTTGGGTAAGCATGTACTGGTGGAGTGTTGAGTCGATGTGGTATGTTTAGCCCTAGTGACGCATTAGGTTCAAGTAGCGAAATTAGTCTTGATGGTCGTAGGGCTAGAGTGGTAATTAAAAGTGTGTGTAAAGATTGTGTGTTGAAGATAGAAGATAGAAAGATGTTGGTAGATTTGATGCTTTTGGTTATGTTTGTTAGAGCCGCGCAGCGAAAAAAATTCGATAAACGACGTCGTGACCGTAAAAAACAACGTTGTGCAATTTTCATGAAAAACAAGAAATAATCTGATATTTTATAATTAAATATACCTTCAAGAAAACTTAAACAAGTTTCTTTGATGCCGAACAACGATCCGAGACGACCCAACGATCTTCTCACGTATATCCCAATGCACACGACGATCCAGGCGAGTGGGCACCGATCCGGATCGAAGTCTTTTTCTTCTTTTCAATTTCTCCTCACACTTCTCTGCAAAGAGCAAAAATGAATTGCCAAAAGGAGAGAGAAAGGGGCGGCGGCTATGGTAGGATTAGGGTATGATTTTAGCCTCTTTGATATATATTTATTCCCATACGCACACATAAGATATGTATGGTATATATCTTTTTTTCCTAAAAATTAGCAAGATATATATATATATATATATATATATATATATCAAAACCAAATCTCCACCCCTTTAGATAGGGCCGGCTACATAGGGAGTAATCCCTAGGTGTGCTAAATTCGAAAACTGCCCTTCAACAATTTAATTTAATTCTTGAATGTTTCCGGCGGCAAAACCGGCATTCTAATTAAATTAAATAATAACTGAAACCAATAAGAAAAATATCCGTGTGTATAATGGGCTACGTGAGGGATCACGAGAAAGTATAGGATTCGGGCTAACCGTACGAGAAAATCGGATATCCCTAACTCTGTCCCCG
>JAULJZ010078076.1:0-12794 GCA_032270985.1 Heliamphora pulchella | reverse complement strand
TGGAATTTTCTCATTAAATTTTTTTGCAAACTGGCCAAGAGGGGCTTGTACGAAGGAATATACTTACAAAAGCCGCACAAACTCAGAAAAGCAAAAACATAAAATAAAAAATAAATTCAACATGAAAATTGAGCTCTCCTATAAATCACAAAGAGCAAAATTTGATTCAGACAGTAAGACTTGACATGGAAGTGGAAACTATGAAATGAAAAATATCTTGAGCTTTTGCTCATTCAATTTTGAATCCTCGGAAGGGCATCTATTTGTTTCTCTCCACAAGAACCACATGTTAAACAAAGGTAATGCTTCGTCTTAATTTTAGTTTATATGGTTTTAGTTTTCTACCAGTTTCTTTTTCTTTGTATTTTATGTTTTGAGAGGTGATTCGGTGAATATGATTTTTCTTTTTTGAATTTTTGGACGTGCTGAGGAGTTAAAGGAAACTGTTCTCTGTGTAAAGAAACTTGGAGGTAGTATGACAAGGTTTAACCCATCAAAAA
The DNA here is from genome assembly GCA_032270985.1 of Heliamphora pulchella. Classification (NCBI taxonomy): domain Eukaryota; kingdom Viridiplantae; phylum Streptophyta; class Magnoliopsida; order Ericales; family Sarraceniaceae; genus Heliamphora; species Heliamphora pulchella. Next base: position 12,294 of record JAULJZ010078076.1, on the reverse strand, counting down.
ACAAAAAAAGAAATGCTAAAAAACGTGGGAAAAGGAGGGAAATGAGGAAAATTTTAAGAGTTATGAATATGCTAGCAAGGAGGTTAAGAAAACCATTAGGGATGCTAAGTTGAAAGCTTATAACAATCTTCATGCTAGATTAGAAGTAAAGATGGAGAAAGACATTTATAAAGTTGCTAAGTTGCAAGCAAGAAAATAAAGAGACTTCACTCAAGTTAGATGTTTAAAATGTGAGGATTTGAGAATGATGAGGATATTAAGGAAAGATAGAGTATTCATTTTGAGAAATTGTTAAATGAAAAACATTGAGAAAGCTTAGGAGGAGAGAAATATGGTAGTCTTTGTAAAATTAGAGAATATAAGTTTCATTGTATAATATGGAAGTTTGAGGTGGAAATTGCATCGAAGGGTATGAAATCAGGTAAGGCATTAATTCCAAATGGTATACCTATTGAGGTGGGGAAGTGCTTAGGTGATGTTCAAGTGCCTTGGTTGACAAAATTATTTAATAACTAGAAAAATGCCAGGAGAGTGTAGGAAAACCATTTAAATTCTAACCCAACCCAACCCAACCCAACCCAACTAAGCCTTTGTTTTAATTAAAACCATTTAATATTAATATACAAAAATGAAGTTGTAACACCCTGATTCTTCTCGTGGCAACGATATTGTCCGTTTTGGGTAAAAGCCCTCATTGTTTTGTTCTTCCCAGGGGGTTACCCATCCTTGCATTGCTTCCGCTCAAGCACGTTTAACTGCGGAGTTCTGTTACGGTCTCTACCACTTTGGAAAATGCCTCGTTGAATGTAAGAGTTCAAGATTTTTTCTTTATAGCTTAAGAACACCCTCTCCCTTTTCGATATAGGATACCATGATATTACAAAAGTAATATTCAAAATTGTAACAATTATAGAGATATTAAGTTGATGAGTGAAGCAATGAAATTGCGGGAGAAAGTGATTGCTATCACTATAGAATGGGAACCACAATGTTAAATAATCAGCTTGGATTTATGTTTGATAGATCAACTATGAAAGCAATATACTTACTAGGTAGACTAATAGAAAAGTATAGTCCGAATAAGATGGATCTTTCATTGGTTTTTGTAAACTTAGAAAAAGCTTATGATAGGTTATAGTATAATATGATGTGTTTTGGAGAAAAAAAGGAGCGACTGAATGGAATATCGATGTGATAAAGGACATGTATTAGGTTGTATCTACATTTAGATCACTTAAACAAGTGAATCTCCAATCGACGCAAGATTACACCAATGTTCAACTTTGAGCTTTATCTTTTCGTTTTAATTATGGATGAATTGACTATGTATTCGGGATGATATTCCATAGTATGTTGTACGGAGATGCTATTGTCTTATTGGACAAGACTAAAAGAGGAACTTATATTAAATTAGAAATTCGGATAAAATCATTGGAGTCAAAAAAGCTTGAAACAAGTACAAATAAAATTGAATATATAAAATGTTAATTTAGTAATAGTAGAAGTAAAAATAGCAAAAAAGTGAAGATTAATCATTGCGAGATATCAAAAAGTGAACAATTTTGAAAATCTTCGTTTGTAGACTGATTTGCACTAATCAATTTAATTAAAGAAGTTAAACGTCACAAATAAGGCTAATCAATCAAACACATAAGCAGATAAGAAAAGTAATTACAATCACACACGAGACGACGATTTTTACGTGAAAAATTCTAAATCGGGTAAAAACCACGAGACCACTCCGGGTCTAGGAAATCAAACACTAAAATATCGTTGGTTATAAGAGAATCTTACAAATCGACGTTGAATCTATAATCAAATATTTGAAAGCCTATCCGCCGAATCTACGTACACCAACTCCTGTGCTTGACCGCCGCTGGAACTCATTACCGGACTTCAACTGCTAACGAAATTCTCCACAAGACTTCGAACACTTGAGAATCCTTTCAAGCGACTTCAAGAATACAAGTGAACGTTAAAGCTTTGATTGACTTGATGATTGACTTGAATGAGTGGAAGTTAAAGAATCATCGAGTTGTTGTAAACTAGCTTGTGAGTATGTTGAATAACTTCTGAGGCTCTCTGTGGCGGCTAGGTTTTCGTAATATCAAAAGAGGCACCCAAAACAATAACCTAGTAACCCTTATATAGCAGCCTGCTAAAACCCTAGTCTGTTGACAGCAATTAAAAACTGTATTCGCCGCTGACCACTTGAGCGGTATTTTCACCGCTGACCGTTTGAGCGGTCTTTTCACTGCTCGAGCAGTGAACTCTGTGGTGCAACATTTTGTTGCAGAGCCTGAGATACCGAGAATCACTTTTGACCGCTCGATGGATCGCTTGATCGGTCTGTCGAGTGGTCTGACACTCTTGCAGTTTTTCGACATTTTTTGCTCTTTTTTTGTTGCGCTGCAATATTAAACTAAAATTCCAAAAGAACAAGTGTCAAAATATCAATGAATAAAATGTAAATAATTTAAATAACAATTTGTCATAGATTTGCTAAACAAAAAAAGGAATATTGCCTAGGGCAAAATTCGCAACAAGTTTCATCATCTAGGTTCGAATAATTAATAAAGATTGAGGATGATATAACTTATAAAATCAAATTATGTTGGTTTAAGTGGAGGAGTGCTATGTGCATATTATGTGAGCAATGGAACCTACAAAATTCAAATAAAGTTTTTATTTTTTAATAAGTAGAAAAACTTATAGAGCAAGTATATGGTTAACAATGCAATACATGATAAAGTGTTGTACAATTAAGAAATAACACAAATAAAATGAGTATAGCCAAGCTAAAGATCTTAAGAGGGATGTGTTGAAAAACTAGGAGGGATATGATTAGGAGTGAAAGCATTAGCGAAAATGCTAGAGGTAGTACCTATAGTTGTCAAATCGAGATACATATCGTGTATCATTTTCTTATTTTTTCGAATCGTGTATTGCATCGTATCGTATTGAGTATTGTAAGATATTTAATATATTTAAAAATAGGTCAAAAAAATATGTATATTTGATATAATACAAACATATTACAAGAATAAAATATTAAATAATGTTAATTAATGATTTTATGAAAAAATGATTCTCAAAAATAAAAAAATACGTTAATCAATACTTAATATCTGAAATACAATAAGAAATATCACAAGTAAATGCACTATTATAATTCAAATCGAATTTATTGTATATAATATGTTCTTTGTATTATTTTACCATATCATTCAAATTTAAGATTTTAATATACAACATTTAAGTTCTCAACTACTTTGTTTATAAAATAAAACTATATCAATATTTGTGGCTGTAAATTAATATTGTAAAATACTTAATATTAGACAAGTAGATATGTACGTAGACAAACAAATATTAAAGAAAAATGCTCTACCTACCTTAATAATGCAAAATTTTCTAATAATATTTTTTTTACAAATTAAATTATCTAAAAAATTAAGTATTAATGTATCGTATGTATTGGATAATGTATTGCATATCGCATTATCTATCGTATGTGTATCATAAGATATAAGTTAACATAAGATACAAAATATGCGATACGTGTCGATTTACCTATTTAATGTATTGAATCTTAAGATATGTACCGTGAATCGTAAGTTTTTGACAATAGAGGACTTGGACCAATTGGAAATAAGTTCAAAGAAAATAGTCTATGGTGATTTGGTCCATACGATGGAGACTAGTAAACTAGGAAGGGGAAGATTATTGGTAATAGAAATATTAGGAAGGGGAAGATTAAACTTACAGGTTTTCTATCTTTAAAAAATATATGATTTATTAAATTTTACCAAGCATATAGCCCTTAACAAAGTAAAATAGAGAAATAATGTAGCTGGCCTCAAATGGTTGGGGCATAAGGCTTAGTTTGGTTTGTTATGTTTGTCTGTTACCTACGGTCAATTATATAGGATTTTGTGGGCCTTTTTGCTATAACCCATTTCATACAAGCATTTTTTGAATTAGCTCTGGTGGACCTTCATCTTCTGTGAGTGAATTGTTGACTCGATGATGCTCAATTTTATACATATTAGCTTATTCTAAAATCATAATTGCCAAAATGATACAATCAGCTGTTGACATGTCTTGTTGGATGGAAGAGATTAGAAAAGCACTCGTTTTGTCTGTGCTAGTTCTGTCACTGCATTGATGTGTATATTTCCCTTAACTGTTTTGTTTCTTTTTGTACATTCCTTCCAATACGTGTATTCAATTGATGAATCCTTCTATTGCATGTATGAAATTTCAGATGAGTCTTGCGACTGATTCTCCGGTACATTCATCAAGCAGTGACGATTTTGCTGCATTTCTTGATTCAGAATTAAATTCTACTTCTGACATATCACCTGACCAAGAAGATGACGATGAGGATGATTATGACTCCAATATTGAGAGGTAACCATTGTTTCCTCTATTAGGTCTAAAGTGAGGTAACATGTAAATTACCTTTTTGAACTAGATTTTTACTTTTTTTTTTGAAGTTTTAAGTTTGATATTGTACCTGCTAAAGCTATTTTTATTTTTGATTCTGTAACGTTTTCTGGTCACCTGGTCAAGTTTTATATGGTTCTATTCATTGCTCAAGGTCATGGTTTTGACACTAGTATCGGTTGTGATGAGAAGACTGGCTTTCAGTATCTTGTTTTCTGCTTGTTAAGACAGAAAAATAAGCTACGAATAGGTCTGAATAAACAAAAGATGATAGAGAAATGAGAAAGTACACCATGAAGCAATGAAACAGCTAAAACACAACACAACGTTTTATATACATCATCATCTTTTGTTTATCAATATATTGTCTCTCATCTTTCCCTTAGCATCTTTATCTCTGCATATTATGTTCTTGCTTCCCTGGTCAAAATTGTTGTGATTCAATTGGGAATCAACCCAATCCAGTTGAGATGATTTGGTTCATCCTTGATTGTATACATCCTGGTTTCACACTGAAACAGCTTAGTAATGACGAGGGTGGTTCTGTCTTGGTTTCTTTATGCTTTTTGTTTATTTCTCCTTTTTCGTTGCTTTGTTTTATCTTTGTATGCGTGTGCGTGCATGTGCAGTTGTGCATGCATGCCCTCATGCGTGTATGTGCATGCGTTTTTTTCCCCTTTCAATGGCTTGTGTTTGGATTAACACGCTAGGTAAATGGAACAAAAGTTAGAGATGGCGTTTTGGTATACAATGTCAGAGATTATTCATACTGAATATGGCCGTTGTAAGGTTTTCTATAGCTTATTAATGTTGTGGAGGCACAGCTTCATTGTACGGGTGTCATATGTATGAGGTTACATAGTCTATCCCCAGGTTCTCATTGGTTGTACATAAGATTGTTGCAGCTATTGAACTGGAGTATTTAATCTGATGTTGTGTGAAATGTTGTATATATAAAATTAGAAACTATTTATATATTGACCATCATTTCTTCTCTAAGAAAATAATGGGTATTTTGCTTGAGTTACGTGGAAACCATGCTTTTTTTAATTTTTTTTATTATATGTACCAAGCACCCGTACTTTGAATATAACCTTTTTAGCAAATTCAGCAAAGCCCAAGAGCCAAGATCTAGATAAATCAAATGGTAGAAACTATCATCCAAATCCTGGCCCATATCTACTGTCATCATATGTACTTGACCTGCCAAGATCTGGACCATCACCTGCTTTTGAGCATTTTTAACCTTACAAGGGTGAGAATGATAAAGTTGAACCCATTTTGGTGCCTTTTGAATAATTAAATGTTGCAGGATTAAAAGGCGCAAGGTGGAGATTTCAGAAAGCATGAAAGATCCTGACGGTTCAACTTCACATGTAGATACAGAAGAAAGTTTAGGTGATGTTTTCTAGTGCTGTTTGATGCATAATTGGCAATGCTTGTTATGTTTCAGTGGTATTTTTTCTTCCTCTGTTATTGTATTGAAACTCAAAGATATTAATGTGTTTAATTTTACTTGAGCTGAATAATTGCTTGTGAGGGGGTTGATGCAGACCCTGTTTTAGTAATTGACTAGATTTTATCTTGTTTTATGTTATTAGCATTGTTTATTTCTTTATTTTTTTTTGGTACAAGACATGAGTAGGAGTATTATTTCTTTCATTTGTTTTTTCGATTCTTAATGCTCTTCACCTGAGGTGTGTGATACCAAAGTCAAACAACATGATAGCTTACAAGTGTTATTGGATAATAATCAAATTGGGTGATGATTTTGTTGTTTACCAGAAACCTCTATGTTGTAAAAGTTCGTACCTTGTAACTTTAAAGTATACGAAGGAACTTATTCATGTGGGCAATCTGTACTGTTGATTTCTAATAAGTATCGAACACATTTATTTAACAATTAACCAACGAAGCATCAACTCCAACCTTGGGTTGATTGTGCACATTCTTTTGCGCATTTAAGGCTCATGTTATATAGGCTATCATTTGTTTTTTCTCATTGCCTCAACCGATGGTTTCTCGGCCTTTGTCTCTGTCCATGTTGCTCTCAACTTAAGCTCGTATGTTCATATTTATTGGTGCAACCATTTGTGTTGGCGGCACATGACTAAATGTTGAATTTGTTTTAGCTTTCATTCAAGGCCATACGTATTTATATTATCTTCTTTTTCAAGATTCTCGTCTTGGCCATGCCTACTAGATGTTTGTTTTTTGTATTCTTCCACTTTTCATTTCTAATTTAACAGGTTTGAGATCGTCGGTCAACCTTTTTGAAGAGCTCCCTCATTGAAACTTTTGTTCTTCCCTTACTATGGACAATGTCTTAGTACATTTTCATTTCTATATTCAATTAACGAGTCATGCATAAATCGATACGAACCTACGAGTGATTCTATTTTGTGATTGAATCGTGATAAATCTTTCGATTCACAGATCTATTCATGAGTCGATTCACTATTTACATTTTCATTTGATGATTAAAATTACATATTCAACAAATTTCAAACCTCCTATTTACTGTTTTCTTCTTCTTCTTCTTTTTTGTTTTTTTGAAAATTCCTTAATACAGCATAGTGTATTTATTGTGAAAAGAAGAAATAAATGCACATGTCGCTCATTTAGTGATTAGAAGATCAATAAGAATTAGACAGATCTAATAAGTTCTTAACCATTTTTCTTGCTTCTCTTTTATCTGAAAATTGTCAAAATATATATTTTAAGTGTGTTTAAGATGAAAATATCACTTTTAATAAATTATTCTCATTCTTCTGCGACAGTTCAGGTTTACTTCTTTTTGTTAAGTCTCAACTTCTTCGCTATGATTTTCCCAGTATTGTTAGTAATAAGTACATAGTTAATATGATAGGGATTGGATCATTAACAACTATGGTTATTTGTATGCTTGGAGGAAGAAGGATTTGAACTCTTAACAAACAATTGTTCTCTTTTGGGTTGTTCTAGCTATGTAGCTGCGAAAAGGATAAAAAAGGAAGCCAATTAACCCATCCACCCTTTCTGTTATCTTTCAAATTGTTGTTATGATTGCCTCCAATCTGTTGGAAAGAGAAGGCAGGTGCAGTTGTTAAGTCCATGGTGTTAAATATGGCTTTCATGGAGGGAGTGCAACAAGAGGACATTTCAAGGCGTAGAGGAAACTCTGCATGGGCTTTATATGTGTTTCCTTGTTATATTTGTTATTGTGCACTCTATGTGTTGGTACACCTATTCCGTTTGTTCGTCTCTCCACGTGCGATCCAAGATCGCACGAGAGGGGGAGTGTTGGATAGCTTGATACACATATGGGCGCATTTCCTAACAGCTTAAGTTTTTGGGACAATTGGTGACTTAACAAATATAATACCACCCAATCCACTTTCACCACCTGAAATAGCTTGCACCATAAAGCCCAAACCTGGGCAATGTCAATACAAGTGGTCAATGCTTTCCTCGTCCGTTTGCATGAAGTGCATCAACACACTACTGTGGAAGTAGATGGCTATCAGGTTTAAGTAAATGACCATTATGTCATTAGTATTAAGTTTTTTATAAGTCACAGACCATTCAATTATTTTAAGTAGCACACAGGCACTCCTAATCATCTTATGAGGAACAAGAGGGGTACGTTTATATTATCAAATATCAGTAATCTTATTATAGAGGACTTACAATTGAATTAACCGGAAGAGTGAGTGATCTATACTTTGTTATCAGTAGCCTTACGCCTCAAAGAAACACCATCAATGGTACATAACAAAGAAACCAATTCATCAACCTCACTATCATTACAATTTCAAAAGGAATTAAACTTCTAAGAAATCAGGGCCAAATAAGAGGAAGTTATAGAAGCAATTATGATTATTTGAGAACAGAATAGATGGTACAACCAAGGGAATAAATGATCAAATGCAAATTTCCCTTATCCATAGAAATCAGGGCCAAATAAGAGGAAATCATAAAAGCAAAGACGAAATTGTGAGAATGGCATAGATGATACAACCGAGGGAATGAATGATCAAAAGAAACTTTCCTTATCCAAACATCTTTCCAACAATTAATATTCTCCCCATTTCCTAAAATAAAAAAATGAACCCAGAAAATGAACATGACCTTGAGAAATGCATTTCCATTGATGCCGAGAATTCCTCTAATTAACCACGTGTGAATTCCAACCATTGGGTTGAATCCCGTACTTAATTCTTTATGACATAATTCCAAAAAGAGTCACTCTTCCTAGGAAATCTCCAGAATAACTTTCCAAGCAAAACTTTATCTCGGCTACAATGTGTCCCATCACAAAACTCTTTTTAATTTTTGCAAGAGAAACTACATCCTAAAGTAACTTTGAATACGTTAGAGACAAAGACTCAATAGAACACTCTAATAGTCCAGTCAACCTATGTCATATGTCCTGTAGAAAGTTACTTGCCATTATGGTACTCTTATTCATGTTCACATTAAGCCGTAAACCAATTCCAAAATTCTCAGGATAGAAAGCAAATTAACCACTTTAGTATTTTCACCAAAAGAGAAAAGTGGTATCATATGGAACGACTTTGAAGCTGTTTTTGTACCTAAATTTTCGACTATTACTATATGCAGACCATCACCTTCTATGTATTCTTTGATTTCCAAGAGAAACACAACAATTGCATTATGCTACAAGTTTTTCCCTTGTTAATTTGGAGGTCGATGCTAAGTGCTTGGCTGGATGAAGACACCTACACAATATTGGTTTGGAGATCTTTCATATTCTATTACTTAACTCACCATGGAAGCAGATGCGTTATTTTGGAGTTTTGACAAGGAATCAATCCTGACAGGGTCACAGTTTGTGTAAATATAAATATGTTTTGCCAGCCTGGACTGTAAAAATGATGCTAGGTTAGTGAAACCAGGTTTCTGTATGCATGCATGTTTCCCTCTCTCTCTCTCTCTCTCACACACACACACACACACACACACACACACATCCTTGATTTCCATGTTACATTTGCATCTACCCACCATTTGGCCTGATTTCCACATAAAAACTTTGGTATTTGGCTGGATACAATCTTTTCTTAACTTGTTAATTTTAGTGCAGAAACTTCTGTTAAGAAGGATATATGTAATCATCCCGGTTTTTTCCGAGGAATGTGTTTACTATGCGGACAAGCAATTGATGATGAAACTGCTGTGCGGTTTGGGTATATACACAAGGTTACCCTCTTTCAGTCCACTAGACATCTCTACTTCTCTACTATATAAAAAGTCGGAAGGGGCAATGAAATTTTCCTCCTATCTACTAATGTTGTAATTACTTACATATCCTTATTTACTTTAATAAATAACTAAACTGCCTTCAAGCATTTAAATCTAACAACGGTTGTTGATTTTTCCCCAATCATCTTCTATGCAAATTTAAGTTTGCCCCTTTATTATATGATAATTATCTATTAATATTTTTAGTTTTTACTTGGTTAGCATTTGAATATGGTAAATCACATGAAAAATGTGTTATTATTAGCAATTATATGTTCAAGTGATGTGATATTTATGGAGTATAGGAAAAAATAATAATAATTACGTTTTGTTATTTTGGTCATTTCCCATACACACAAAAAAAGATACATGTTTGACACTAGCACCCAAAATTTTCATTTTATCTACTCTCCAATCAAGTGCGATGCACATGCTTTGATATTTTTTGAACTTAGTAGAAAAGCAATAAATTCAATTTGTGCAATGAATGTGTTTTGACAGTTCTAACATTTGTTGAATTTAGTAGAAAAACTATTATAATAATTAGTTTTTATTTATTTATTTTGGCTGGTCTTATTATGGTTAATAATAGAATTTCATCTTGCATATTGCATGTTGCATTAAATTCCATGGATCCACAAAATATATTCAATACCCGTATTCGATATAAGAGATCGATGGTATTGATTTTCAAAGCACATGTAATGCTTTTGAAGAATTGATATATGGTAATTATGTTTTGATAATTATTACGTATATTTCTAATTTTAACTTTTGTAACATGATACATTACATTGCTATCAAAATTTGTAACTGATTTAAGTTAATTATATATTAGTAACTGCTATCGTATATCGCCAACAACTATTTAGCACGTGCGAAGCGCATGCGAGGCACTGGTAATTGTTAAAATTACAATTTTGTGCGGATATCTATTTATGTATATATCTGTTTTTTTTCTTTTTAACGGGACTCTTCTTCTTCAATTTGGTATATTGAGAAGTTAAATAATTTCCATTACTTTCTATCAGCTTTGATCTTGTAATTGCTCAAGCATTAATCATGATGTTTCCATTTAAAAGATCTTGAATGAAGTAAGGATACATGGAAAACAGCTTAGTTATTTTGTGAATTTATCTAAGCAGCTTATGAAGTATGTGCAAGAACATGATTACAGCAGATATTCACTGTTCTTTCTTCTCTTCATATGACTTAGCTTTCACTTAAGTGGAGAATAATTTTGTGCTTACAGGATTTAAAGCTTGGTAATGACGAAATTGCTCGGTTACGAAACAGAGACTTGAAGAATTTGTTACGTCATAAGAAGCTTTACTTGGTTCTTGATTTAGATCACACATTGCTTAATTCAACTCGGCTTCTAGATATAACTCCAGATGAGGAATATTTAAAGAACCAAACAGATTCTGTACAAGGTTTGATGTGTTACTTGTCTATGTACTTCCGTTTTGGTAGTCTAAGTTGTTTTCCCATGTATTTGCAGTTATTTTAGGAGGTGCTTTAAATTCATTTTACACAGTATTAACTCAACATTACACAGCTGAACCTTATAGTGCCAGCATCATATTCTTTTTGGATGAAATAGTATTTTCTTTAGATGGCATAAAATAACCAACATTAGCATGGTTTCATATGGGAAACTTCAACGTCTTTGTGAACGGGAAGTTCTGTGTATTTTTCCATCTGTTAGTATTGTTTCAGCATTTATCTAATTTTATCATGAGAATTTTGTTCAACAGAGCATGTGACTGACCTTATATTCATCTGTTGAGTCGCAGATGGTAAGCTGGCTATAGAATATTTTTAGGTGGTAACTTGGAAAAGAAGAAGAGCAAGTAGAGAGAATAAAGAGTGGAAGAAGGGCAGCAATATTCTTCGGGCTTCTCGAATAGATTTTCAATTTAGGTTGCTCCTCTACATTAGATTCTTGCTCTGACTTAAGCTCCTTGTACCTATCTTGATCCTCATTCAGGGGAACACGTGTCATAGGTAGAACACTGAAATTGATCTGCATTCCCATTCTCCCCTAAAGAGCGGTCTTTGGAGGGAAAGAAGATAAGGTTTCATACTTTCATAAAAAGTAACATCCATAGAGACAAGCTGCCAGTTGGAAGGTGGATGATAGCACTTATAATACTTTTGAGTTGGAAAATAACCACGGGAGTTACATTTGATAGCCCATGGGTCTTGTTACGAAGACGTGGAGAAACATGAAAACAGACACACCGAAGCACTCGAGAAGGCATTCAGTTATTTAAGTAAGCACCAGTGAGAACAACATCAGACCAAAAGTTTTTGGAGACATTCATAGAAAAACGCAAGGCCCAAACCACTTTTAAAAGGTGATGATTTTTATGTTATTGATGCATGATATTGTGATCACCCCCGCTATTAGAATTAACCACGTGAACATGAGTCCCAAATTGAGTAAGAACAATTATGTGAAATGTCTGAAAATAGGAGAATACTTCACTTTTCCTTTCATCAAATTGACCCATGTAACATGGGTGATGATTTTTATGTTATTGATGCATGATATTGTGATCACCCCCGCTATTAGAATTAACCACGTGAACATGAGTC
>JAULJZ010078065.1:2500-12794 GCA_032270985.1 Heliamphora pulchella | reverse complement strand
ATATATATATATATATATATATATATGCTGAAATCTCAGCTACACTGGCCTGCTATATGATCTAGAGATATGACATGTGTGCGTAAACCAATAAGTGGTGCTCCTTATCACATTTTGACAGCCAAATGTCTGAATAGGAATCACTAGTTCTCCTTGTCACATTTTTTGGCATCTAAGTATCTGCACATTAGAAAATGTCTTTCAGACGTTTTTCAATTTTATGGGTAGTGTGGATCCTGTTTATCGTATCTGATAGGTGTATAGGTGCATAAGCTTCTCTTATACATGTAGAGTGCACTTGAATTACGATTCCTTTTGTCACTTTTAGTAGATTCACTCTTCCTGATATAGAAAAGATAAGTTCATTATACTTTTCCAGTTCAGTATAAAATTACACCGACTTCCATTCTTTTGAAGACCCCTGTTGGTCAATTGAATTTGGAAGCAGTGGCAAATCAGTTCTCAGGAGAAAAGATTTCCAACCTCCCTCCAAATTTTCTGTGCGCGCTTTCCATTCTGCCGATCCCCATGTCTTTTTTGTGATTTCAATTTTCTATGATGGGATTGCTCTTCTAAGGACTGTGGACAATAATTTGGGTATTTGGTCAGTTTATTAGGAAGTTCTTGATCTTACTTATGTTTTAGGATGTTGGAAAGATTGTTCGAGTTGATAGATACCTGAATCATGAATAGAGAGAACCATTGTTATTTGCTGCATCAATGATTTCTAATGCATAATTATATTTTGTTTAATTGGTCCTCCTCCTTTTTGACACAGATAAGTGATGCAGTAGCTGTTGCAGGACTTCTAAATGCGACTCTTGTTATTCCAATATTTCATTTAAATAGTGTTTGGCGAGATTCCAGGTGACATTTTTGTTGAGTTTCTTTTTTATAATTGTTGCATTTTCTCAATATTTTCAAGAGTCGTTGCCGAAAATTTATTAACTTTTAAGCTTTATGTGTTGCTTAGGCTTTGGTTAACTTCATATCGATCTTCCTGTTATCATGGTATCTGCTAATTTAAAAAGCACATACATACACAACACATTGATTGGGGACAAAGGCTTAGTTTGGTTTGGGTTATACCCAGCACATAGCTATGACATTACATAGACCAACCAACAGCCCGTTTTCAAGATGTAGTGCTTAGACTCATAACCAGAGGGTTCTATTTTGGGATGCTTGAAAGAACATGACAAACACTCATTCCCAACTGCGTGTGAACATATACGGGTAAGGATCTTGAGTCTACAAGCTTATCCAATCATGAAGACTTGGCTATCTATGTTACATGAACTCTACTCGTATTGGATACTTGACACAAAGGGTATGGGATATGCCTTCCACTTGTATAATTATCACATTCCCAAATCCCCACAGCCAATAGGATTAGAGTTTCCATTCAATAAAGCAAAGTGCCTAAATTCCAAGGAGTTTCCATTTATTCACCAAGACTTGGTATAACAAGTTATTATAAAGTGTGGGTCATACATGAGTTGATATTATACATTACATTGAGTTCTAAAAAGCTAAGCTTGTTATTCATTTCTTGAAAAATATGCGAAGGATCTGCATGAATTATTGTAACACCCCGTACGTTTGACGTTTTTAAGTAAGTCCCTGTTTACGTACGAAAGATGTGATGACACTCTAAACTCTATAGAACCAAGAGCAACTCCACAACTAAGGAATTAACTTTTGATGTAGAGTGTGCATGAGACTAACAATTGGCCCATTTCCTTAAGCCCAAGAATTCTAATCTAGGCCCAAAACTCAAAATAGGGCCCATAGCATTTTTGTAAGCCCTTTCTCATTAAAATTTAATTAATGTATTAAAAAAGAAATTAAAAATGTGTGGTAGGCCACCTTGGGATTGGGAGGGCCCCATTTGGATTTTTTCATTTTTTAATTAAGGAGCTTAAAGTGGAGACTTAAAAGTCAAAACACTTTTGTCATGTTTGCGTTCTTAAGGCTTGTCCCCCATTAAGCCTAAACAAGGCTTTAATCATACTTGGCCACCAAGTTTTAGTTTCCTAGCTAGCTAACTAGATTTTTTTCTCTTTAGTTTGGAACCAAATAAAGACTTAGATTGTAACCAAACTTGGGGCCCAAGTATGAGTAGGGGCAAAAGAGTCTCTTTACATCCTATGTCTTGTCTATAAAAAGGAAGGCCATTGCTCCTCCCCTCCCTTTAGAAATTTCAGTCAAGTGAGAGAGAGGAAGAAGAAGAAGAAGAAGAAGAAAGAAGAAGATGACGAAGAAGAAGAAGGAAAGGAAGAAGATTAAAGCTAAGTCTATCTCCTGTGGAAAGGAGGAAGATTCAAGCAACGGGAGGGTGGCGGGGCTAGGGTTGCGCGACGAGAGGTTGAAGATGGAGTTTTTTTCTTAATTACTTTCCCATGAAATTTTGTTGCTGGAAATTTCTTTTGTTGCATTGTGGGGAGTCTCATGATTTTGGTACAAAGACAATTTTGATTCCATTGCACCAGGTCCTTTCAGTATCATGGACCTCTATTTTATGACTTCACTATATGTAGAGTTCTTTGTGCATTTTTTTGTGATTGTGGAGGATTGTTCTTTAGTAAGTATGGATTCCAATTAGTATGGATTCCGAATCTTGTATGTCTTCTGTTATGCTTCCACAACTCATTATTCGCAAGTTAAATGAGATTAATTATTTACATTAGTCCAAAGCTATGAAATTTGCATTGAGTGATCAAGGTAAGCATAGTCACTTTACTGCGTCAATGTTGTCAGATGAGAAGAAATAGTTAGAATGGGAACAAGTTGATGCTCCAACTATTACTTTATTATGGAATTCTATGGAGGCGCAAATTGCTGATATGTATACCCATTTGGATACTTGTAAGGAAATTTGGAAATATGTTCATATGCTATCTTCCAGTAATCAATCTTGTATTATATGTATCATTTGTCCGTTTATTATTTTCAAATGCATCTAGGTGATAAGTATGTTATCGAAAAGAAGTCATGAAGAGTTGAATGTCGTTCTTCTAGTTAATAATGATGTTCAGAAAATGTAAATGCAAAGGGAAAAAATGGTAGTTATGAGATTTTTGACTGGATTGAAACCTGAATTTGATTATACTCGATCTCAGATTTTAGCATGTCTCGAACTACCCACTCTTGTTGAAGTTTATTCTTGAGTCTTACATGCTACATCCCGTGATAGTTCTCGGAGTTTTGGTGCTTCTAGTGTTGACCGCTCTGCATTGGTCACTCGATAGACTCTACATAGCAAAGGCAATCAATTTAGTGGCTGCCACTGTTTTAGAGGAAAAGGTGGTGGCTCTCGCAGTAGTCGTGGTGGTTCTTGTGGTGTTATAGTAGAGGACCACCTCGTCATTGTTCTAATTGTGGCCTAAACAATCATATATGAGAGACATGTTGGGATTTTGTTGGCAGACCATTTCGGTTTGCCAATGCAGCGAAATTTGATGGTGATCATTTCTTCATCCTCTACTCCTGTTGAGGAAGAGATGAATATAGTTGTTTCTAAGTAGGAGTATTCTAAGTTTTTTCAGTATCAGACGCCTATGTAGGCATCTCTTGTAGTTGTATCTCTACCCCAGAAAGGTACCTCAATTACTTGTCTTTCATCTTCTACTACTCGACCATGGGTCATCGACTCCGGTGCCACTAACCATTTGTCCGGTATATCTCAATTTTTTTCTCATTTTAAGTCTTCATCATATTTACCTTGTGTTACTTTAGAAAATGGTTCGACAACTTCCGTTAAAGGCATGGGGACAATTCAACCTACGCCTTACTTTTCTTTATTTTCTGTCTTGTATATACTTTCTTTTCCCTCCTTTTGACATGGAGCAGTATTTTCGGGTACTAAAGTTCGAGGAGAACCAAAAGGTTTCTATGGCTACAATGTACTTGATTGGGGATGCCAAGCTTTGCTGGTGAACCAAGTATGACGAAATGTAAAGGGTTCTTTGTACTATACTTAGGCAATGTGGGATTTCATTTTGCACCCTCCTTCACACGCAGCGTTAACACTTGGCAGCACCTGTCGTGTGCAGGTTAGGGACATACACCCTACCCATCTCTGGTACTCCGGATCTAATACCATGGTACACGGTTTTGAGTAGAATCTAACCCTAAAAACTAACTATTGAGATAATGGTGCCCTTATGCTTATATACTGCACATTACTTTTGTATTCAAGCGATGTGGGACTTCGCTTCACAGTTATTGTATCACATGTTCTAGCATAATAAAAACATGAGATTTAGCTACCTAAGCGACCTTTCACCGTAATGCAGTCAGCTCTACAATCTATTATCACAAAATACTCTTGGAAGTGGCATCCGAAAATAATAAAAATGAAAACTCATGTATTAAGCTAACCAATCACTGCAAAGCACCTTAAGGCCACAAGATTATGTAAAGAAATGGCAAACATCCAGGAAACAGCCTCCTTACGATTTAATTGTCGTACAAAGAAGCCCTTGTTTCAGCTACATTATAAATGAAAAAAAAGGGGTTGAGCTTTTTACAACAAAGTTTGGGCTTAAAAATGCAGTGGTTCTCAATAGTTTATTGAAGAATCTCGGGAAGTCTATAGTAGTGATGAAGAGGAAGTCCATCCCAGTGGTTCTCAGGAGTTTATCCTTTTTTGATCTGCTTGCTAGCCTCCTTGTTTTGAGCACATCCTGGATATCAGAAAAAAATGTGTTTCCTTGGTAGCACATTGTTTAACCATGATGCTTGTTTGGCATATTTCATTTGTCATTCCTATAGATTGAACTCGACAAGCCTATGTTTCAATGAGTAGACCTCAGTATCTTTTCTCATCGTATTCTAACTGTGAAAAATTCGAAGCCTTTATGTAAAATGTCCTTTCTTTTCAAATTGTTGCAGCAAGTTTGGGGACATATTTGATGAGGAATTCTTCAAATATGCACTAAGAAATCATGTGAATGTGGTCAGAGAGCTCCCAGAAGATGTATTGCAGCGTTTTGACAATAATATTAGCAGCATTGTAAACTTGAGAGTAAAAGCTTGGTCAAGTCCAACCTACTATCTTCAAAAGGTCCTTCCAAAACTGGTGGAATTGGGGTATGTAATTTTGCCTTTCAGTACTATGATCTGGCTTCTCATTTTCCTGCAAAGCAAAAACTGACTCATCTCGATGGTGATGACGGTTTGGGAAAAATATTATGCCATGCTTTTGAAATTGGATTCACATTTCAATGGATTGAAATATTGAACCTGTGAAAGTTGATGATAGTGTAGATAACATAAAGTCCACAATATAGTTGAGGTGAAAATTTTCAGTTGTGATCTAATGATAATTGTATATTATCACATAATTGTCCTTAGTGGTCAATCCACTTTCAATCTGATTTTGAAACTATTTTGTACATGGACTTATAAGCAGCTCTGTTTGTGGTCAGCTACTAGACTATAGGGGTCCTCCTTTGAAGGATTATATTCATATACATCTGGTTATTGTTATATATCCTATTCCATTTTTTATTGTCAAGGTTTCAAAACTAGATTCTTTTCTTGCCGAAGTTACTAATATAGGATTGTAATGTAGATTATTTTCTCTATTTTTTTAGTTATTTTAAATGATTTAAATGATTGAAACATCGCACTTGTACCTTAAAAAGGGGCTAAAGATTCAGCTCACAACCACAGTTTATCATGCGATTTAAACTCCTCATTGTTTTCTTGATCAGCAATTAAATGTAAATCTCAGTAGTTATAGTTTTGGAATCCGGCTATAATGTTTAATTTGCTCCTCATTCAATATTTCTTAGAGATCATTGCCTGTTTGGTGCAATTAATGATGACGTGTTTGTAGAGATGCTTTTTGGAATTATTTCAAATTTTGTAAATACAATTCTTTTAATTGTTTTAATTTCTTAAACTGTAATGCAACAAAAAGGAGCAAAATTCGATGAATGGCTCTTTGTTACTCAATTTTTTGAGTGCTTTTTATTTATTTATTTATTATTATTATGTATATTTTTTTGGGGCAGGGAGGGGGGGGGGGGGGGGGGGGGGGGGGCGGCAATTGGCCATTCTACACTGGTAGTGTATTTTGGACACCACTGACCACCAGTCCACAATGCCTGAGACTAGACTAAGACTTATACTGCATGAAACCCTAATTCTTACAACACCTTCATGCCTGTACCTTTGTAGTGACATTTTGGGGTTTTGATTTCCAGCATTTTACACTATCAGCATCCACAATCTTGCCTTCTGAACCACAGCGACTTCATTTCCTCCGGTCCAGACAAGTAGCTACAAGATACTATCTACACGACCGAAGCATACAAAAATTAGTTACAAAACCAAGACGAATACATTAAACACAATGGGGGATTGGGAACTTCTGTTTGATATGTTTATGTCCCTCTGATTCAATACATTGTAAAACATTGGATTACGTCATCAGAATCTCGTGTCTCGAGATTTTCGATAATCTAATGACTTATGATGCATAAGGGCAGCAGGACATGAATATTTTAGGACAGAGGATTCCATCCAACAGATAGCAGCAGAATGCAAATAGTGAGACAGAAGGATAGTGTGGCAATTTGAAACATGACAATCTATCTTGTTGCATTCTCAAAAAAAGGAAATAAATAAATGGATAAAGGTGATGGATTGGGTGATGTAGATAGGCCTAATCATAACATCAGTTCAAATTAATAATTTAATGCCGTGCAAATTTCACCAATTTGCACCTGAAATATTCAAAATCAAATGCACTGCAAGTCGTATCCATACAAGGCACCTCTCAATTTCTGACATTTTTCTCCGATTTACAATTCATTTCTTTCCCAAATTGCAGTCCTCTTTTTGGTTTTAAGAAAGCACATTATTTTACACTTTATCGTTAATCTCTCTCTCTGGGTCATCTATTTTCACCGGGCAAAAGTGGCTGCGTGGTTCCACGTCAGTTCAGCATGTAAGATATTTGCAAGAGAGGCAGTGTACAAGATGGAAGACAAATAGAATCCTTGTCAAACCTGTTACGTAAGTGTGCAATCTAATTCTCAGCTGGCTGATGGCTGCCTACCACTCCCATTAGAAACGGAGATATACCTTGCTCGATACACTGACAAAGAAACCAATATCAAAGAGACATTTTCAGAACAAGAGGCTAAGCTACAGACCACAACAAATAATACCGAATTTGCAATATAACCTTGACAAAGAGAAAAATGGAATGCCGATAATATGCTGTCAGATCATTTCATTTTAAAGATGCTTAGAAAAGTCCGAGGAAGACACTAGGGTGGTTTCCCATATGTAATATCCGAATAATAAAATGCAACAATTTCAGCAGTTCTCCTATTTTGTAAACGTTAACAAATAAATAAATAAATAAAGATCGAACAGTTCCAAATGTTTAGATAGAAAGTGTGAAAAAATAGATTGAACCTTTTGAATTCAAAATGTCAGCTGCAAATAAATTCCAGGCAAAATTACAACTTTGTAGTGGTTTTATGAATCATTTTCATAGATGTCAACTGTACTCAAAATAAAGGTCCTTTTTTTCTCAATGAAAGTAATCTGCAGAATCCCCCCAACCCCCCCCCACCCAAAAAAAAAAGAAAAGAAAAAAGACGATAAAAAGATATTGAGCCTGCTGACATGTTTTAGGTGCAAAGGTAAACTCAAAAAGTTCAAAGGCACCTCTATGAACATCTTGTTAAACCACAAACATCATGCGTAAGAGCTCCTAATCTCCCCTAGACTAGAAACAAATATCATACCGGCATAGGATGATTATTTCACTCATAGAAGGGACAAAAAAAAAATACCCAATTACACATAGGATCTTATTTCCTAACCACAATCGCTTTGACTTAATGCTAATTAACACAAAATACTGGTGTTTTTGTACGACAGAGTGAGGCCACTACATTTCTCAATTTTTTACAGGTTAGAGAAGCATATACCTAGCCTGAACAATTTGCAATTCAGCATTTCAATAGAAAGGTTAGAAGACAAATTACGTGAAGAAGATAACTATGTAGCCAATCCAGTGTTTGCGGGAAAGTTGTCGCTGATATGTTGACAACTGTTAAACCCTGGTCATTGGGAAAGAAAAACACACAAAAAGGTTAAATATTACTTTTTGCCATCCTTCACAAAATTGCAACGTTCTAGCTGAAAACCATAGGAATTCCATGTTTCACTGAAGCAGTATTTATGACACATAATCCAAACACTGCTTCAATAGAATGTAGAGGGTCCAGCTTATGGCCCGTCCAAATAACAACAACGAGATGAGATTGCATGCTAATTAAAGTATAAGTTTGCACCAAATTTGGAGGACTGACAAAGAAATAAGGAAAAAGTTACTTGTGGTCAACCACCATAGTACTGATGCTTCTCGTGGTGTTAACATCCGAACATCATTTGCGAATTGGTTCAGGTGGCTTAACCTCACCAATTGATTAATGGCATTAATCCCCCCCCTCTCAAAAAAAAAAAAAAAACACCCACCCAGGAAAAAATGTACGTGAAAAAGTGGTGAAATTTTCACTCTGAGCATACTCATCTTGAGCTATGTAACTCTTACAAGCCTTCATTCATTGAATCCTCAAGAAAATGGGAAGGCAATTGGAATCCAGCCTATTAGCCAACAGAAACATATGACAATGAGCAGAGCAAACCTGTGACTTGAAAGAGCAAAGGTAGTCCTGAATCGTTTTTAAGTTGCTTATTAGCTTATCTTTGTCCTGAAAGGAAAAACGAAAGGTAGAAAACGAAAACAGAAATGGTAAGAAAAGAAATTTTGATTTTGTTCCCAGTGAATGGGCTACAGACAAGGTTAAATTAACCATCATTAGTAGAAAGAACCAGCATAAAGGAAAGAAAGATGTTATCGCTTAGTCCATCAACATGCTCCCCTAATGATAATTGGTAGAGCACAGAATTTGTTCTAAAATTTAGAAAACAGCATGTCTACTAATGTAAACATAATAACCCAACTTCGGTGAGAAGCGATGTTCAATACCCAGAGAAACTATAAAAGGAGACACCCTTCTCAATGTCCAAGAAAATGTGTGTTGTCAGTAATGATTTTCTGAGCTTAACAAGAAACATAAAGGACCAACCTTTCTTTCAAGTACAGATTTTCCCCTCATGCATTGTGTAAGACATTTCAAAACTACTTTAAAGTAAACAAACAAGATAACTCTGAAAGCCAAAATATGAAGCATACTATATATAACCAAACTAAAGCCTTGTGTTCTAACCAACTGGGGTCGGCTTCATACATCATTTTTTGGCATTCTGCTATGTCAAGAGCTATATGTCTAATTAGATTCAAGAAGCTCATATCTTTCCTTACCGCAACATCCCAAGTCTTCCCTCCTCCCCTCTTCCCCTCAGTATTTCCACTAACAGTTATATTGCTACTATACTTTAATATTGCATCTACTTATCTAAGTTGTGTTGTATTGCATTAAAGGATAGTTTTGTAAATTCACATGCTAAAAGTCCAAATCTACTTAAGTCTCTCAACCAATCTTCAAATTACCATGACCCCTACCCTATCATGAATGCTTCATTCCTGATTTACTATTGCATATTAAATATAGGGGAGTTAAAATTTATAAAAATTGCAGCATAGTCCACAAGTTGACAGTCATACAATGCAAACTTTTTATACCTGAATTAAACATTTGTCACGGAATGTTCGAGTGGATATCCACTCCTCTAGTAATGCCTGCATGTAAGAGAAACTGATCTGTAATATATGGGAAAGTTGATGAAAGAGAAGAAATAATAAGGGAAGAATTGAGTGGCCATCTGAAGATAAAATGAAGCTGCTTTCACTACATTACATCAAAAACACCAAGAGATCTCAAGGATATCAACTATCAAGACAACGAACAAATAGAGAGAAAGTACAGGAATGTATCCCATAAAGAGGGTCATTACTACACTTGTATTAAAAATAATGTAATATTCATGTCCCCCTCACGCCACCCCAAACACACCTTTATCCGCCCACCACGTGCAAACCAACCCAAAACAATTTTGTTTCGATAGATTTAACCAATCCCCTCCCTGGCTCCCCCCTCCATGCAAGAATAAAATTAAGTCACCAGCGGCCCAGCCACCTCGGAACATATGTGACTACAAGCTACTACCTAAAAGCATAATCTCATAAAATCTAAAGTGACTCTGCCCCTCCCCGATTTTATTGGCTACATCAGGCTTATACTCCATATCAATAACAGTCATTGATTATATATTACCAAATTGCCTTGAACATCAATAA
>JAULJZ010078054.1:0-12794 GCA_032270985.1 Heliamphora pulchella | reverse complement strand
ATTAAATCGGGTTGTCAGTAACCTAATTTATTTATCGAGAATCCATATCTTAAACGTGGGGAGAATTCAGTGCATTTTATAATTGGAGACTCAAGATATAATTTGAGTTAGGACCGGGAGTTTAGTCAGGACCTTTAGTGGAATAAGTTCTGGTTCATACAGAAAAGGATCTAGCTCGAGGACAGAATTAGGGATATCAAGTTTTCTCGTACGGTTAGTCCGAGTCTTATACTTTCTCGCGATCCCTCACGTAGCCCATTAGACGCACGGATATTTTTCTTGATGGTTTCGGTAATTATTTAATTTAATTTGAATGTCAATTTTGCTGCAGAAGACATTCGGAAATTAAATTAAATTTATGAGGGGCAGTTTTGGTATTTGGCACACCTAGGGATTACTCTCCAAGTGGCCGGCCTTAGGAGATGGTGGGTTTAATTAAATATGTTAAGTATATCTCTTTATTTCCTTTTAGGAATGAGAGGATATACTTAATATATTTTGATATATTCATATATATCAAGAGGAGGCTAATTAAGAAAAATCTAACCCTAATACTCCCATAGAGCCGCCGCCCTCCTCTCCTCTTCGGCAATGATTTTTGCCCTTTTGGAGATGATTGTGTGAAAAGAAATCAAGGTAGGAAGAACACATCGATTGGAATCGGTGTCCACACATTGTGATCGTCGTAGTGCGTCCGGGTCATACGTGAGAAGGTTGCAAAGTTGTCTTCAACGTATTCGGTATTTCTAGAAACTTATCGACAAGTTTCATAGAAGTATTAAACTATTAATATCAGCATAGTTTTCGTTTTTCATGAAAATCGCATACGTCATTTTTTACGGTCACGATGTCGATTCAAAAATCTATTTTTTTTCGCTCCGCGGCTCCCTCTCCAACATTTAATTCTTCCAATAAATAAACTAAAAAAGAGTTCAAGACTTTCAATGAGCTTGAGTAGAGATATTCACAACTTACAATAAATCAAAATCCAGATGAGAGAAAGCATACAGAACATATTTTTGGATTCCATATCGGAACATTAGTTTGGTCATCAACAATAATGGGAGGGTGCCAATAACCATGCTACCCAAAATATTCCTATTGCATGAGTAATAATATAATCTAGGGTTTACCTAGCAACAATCTAGATAGTATTCGTCATATTCCTAAATGTTCTAATTATTTAGACTGAATATTTAGCTTAGCTAGAAAGGTACTTGTGAAATATTCGGTCATGACTCATGAATGTGATGCTACTTGAAAGGAAAATATGAGGCTTCAAGTTGAGGTCGTAACTCGTGCATACTAAATCTTCTATGCATGAATGGATTCCAATTTCACAAGAACAAAAATCAACCTAAAAGCAATATTTTAAAACTCTAGTTTACTAGAACAATTATACAAATCACATAGATTATCAGGAAAAGTTGGCAGGGATATTGAGACAAATTGTTTACCTTGTTACAGTTGGTTGTGAGTTCTTGTAATGCACGCATCTTTTCATTAATTCTATCTCTTTGCCTCTGGTTGTAAGCATCCAAAATTAAGAATTAACATAGATCTCAAAATCTAGTATCAACAAATGCAAATAAAAACAAGCTTTAATACTGCCATCTTTATTAGTTTTGGGGTTGAATTTTCTCACCCTTTCAGATAAATTATGCACTTCTACCGCTCGGCTTTTTTTTTACCAGTACCTCCTCAAGCAGCAGTTACTTTTGTTACACCTACTGATTCTTTTTCAAGATCCTGCACATAAGTTTTGCTCTCATTAAAAGAAGCGATGGGAAGATTTCAAAAGGAAATCATAAAATCATATATTTCAACATACTTCACTTCAACATTCAAAGTTGTCAGTAAAGGGAGAAAGAGAAAACCAAACTTGAAGAATTTAGTAAGGGCCTGATTAGCTAACAAACTTTTTTGCTTTTTATTACCAATGTTAAAAACCTGAAAAAAATCTGAAAAGTCAAAATAAAGCACAAATTTCTAAAACACTTTATTCAAACCTCTATCTCATTTAAAAGACAACAATACCCCTGTCTGCCTTCACTTTCATACCACGTGCACTTTATGAAACAGAAAAACAAGTCACGAAATAAACCAATAAACAGAGGATAAATGGTATCCAATATAAAACATAGAGATAAGAGTTCAATTGCAAGTGATACATTAACTTATAGTCAGATTGTCACATATATAATAATAGAGACATAAATAACACTAATAAAAGAATGATACATGATAGATGCAGATTGGTATGGAAAAATCTTAAACATGTGACAAAAAATACTTGGACCCCCCATCCCCCCACCTCTTAGTTCAACAAAGGCATTTGAATCAATAACATGACTATTCAGTTTGTCAAATTATGCAGTAGTTGCATGGGTAATATATTGCTTGGATAGTTTATATACAAGTATACAACTATGATCTGTTTAATCGCGTAAATATAGAAGCATCCAACATCTAATTACTACAGTAAAAAGTTTACACACAATCTAAACGTAGGTGATTTTCTACCGTTATATGTTATTATCGGAATGAATCCTACAATGTCTAAGTTTTCGAAGCCCGGAATACCTCGATGCCTTGTATCTATGTAAAATAATTTGTCGAAAGAAAATTCAGTGCATCATACCAGTTCTCTTCCAGACAAATCAGTCACATGTTGAAACACAAACATTGCACTAATAAGTAATGGCATAACTTACTTTAAATTATGCAAAACCAATGTACTGGTACTTACAATCAATGTGTCATTAAAAGAAGCAAAGATGTGGTGTCATGCGCCAAAATTCGGGTCACGCGAAAACTCACAAACAACCATCAAAATCGCCCAAACAAAAAAGGATGAAAGCCTGAAAGCCAAAGTGAGACTAAAACCTTTGTAAAAACGTACTACCGATGATTTATTTAATTTAAAAGAGTAGTCCAGAAGACTACGGTTACCACCCCACAAGCCAAACCTTTAAAACAAAACACATTTTTGGGTAAGAAAGATCTTTTAAAAAGAGGTGCAAGCCGTTCTAAAATTCCCCTCGAAATACAAGAGTTCATACGAAGCATAAACCATTTGAAAACATTTTTTTGTCAACCGTTGCACCAACCAAAGAAAAAAGTAGTAAGAAACTACGAAAAACAACAACCAACCCATGGTTCTCTCTAAATCAATAAGTAATGCTTACATTCATAAAAATTTCATATGCTGTAAACAGGTTACATCCAAACATGAACCAGATATAAAAGGTATAAGCTACCTAACAAAGACAAAACATCACTCTTGCCATCAGCCACTTTTGGGCACCTCAAGGTCAACCTACAGGACCACATTTACCTGAAAAAAGTTTTAATAAATCCCACAAAGTGAGCCAAAGCCCAATAGAAATAGACTATGAAGCAGTAAAGCAGGATATGCAATCATAGAGCATACAGTTGACTCAACCAAGTAAGTCTCAAAACGGTTTTACTTTATAAAACACCCAGTTTTCCATCAGACTCCCATAAGCCTCCAAAATAGTTTTTCTTTCTCAAAACCAAGTATTTCAACAATGCAAATAACATTTCACAGTTAAAGAAAAACATTAACCAAAATGTTATTCTCCACTCGGAACACGCATTCGAGAAAAACACGCACACACGCACGCACACACGCACGCCATCATCACATCCACGTGATCTTACCAACTCGTGGTTTTAAAACATAGGCACCGATGCTGATTGGGCATATAGACCCCATCACGTTACTACCACTCGGCCACACGAGGCCCATGAAGTAACTAGACGCCCTATACTTTCGATCTAACCTGCGTCCTTTCCTGGTTCACATGCCGGCGGGCAAAGAAACTCATTCTGCACAGTTTTTTGGTCTTTTACCGTGGAGCAACTCGTACCCAAATTTACTTGATCCGTAGATCTCAATACGATCCTTTTTTATTATCACATCAAAATTCAAATACACACGTGTGAGTCTAACCCAATAAGGTTCCTCTCGCCAAACCCATAACACCTCACAACATGTAATAAACCAAGACAAGCGCAAAAACATGCTTTTTACCCGAATAAACATGGTTTAAAACATGCAGTATGAAATGTAAGTATTTTAACCTGTAGAAAAGTGTAAAACTGCACGTAGCATCCTTTAAAGACAACATAGTTTAGGATCCTATCTCATTGAGCCAAAAGCTCGATGCCTCAAAAAATAGACCTTGACAAAATGAGATTCTGTCCAGATGAATGCAAAGCTCCTGGCACAAACATCAAGAATCCACTGTCAGATCGCTTAAAATCGAGCTTCGGGCCCATCAAAATCTAGAGAGAAGGCAGAGAAAATCAAAACTTAGCTTAGAAGAAATCTTTTTCCAAAATATCTCTAGGCCTTGATATTTATAGACACGGTAAAAATTCAAGATTCAGTCGACTGACCTCTCAGTTCAGTCGACTGAAGCGACCCACTGTTGACCCAGTCGACTGGGTCCTCCAGTTCAGTCGACTGGACTGCTGGGGAAAAATGGCCTTTTACCTGAAAAAGGTTTTTCAACCCCAGAACTGACCAAACATGCCTTTTTCGAATCCGAACACGCGCCAAGGATGCACCTAAAACATTCCTGAGGTTACAAGGCAACTCGAGCTCCATTAACACTTAAACATTCCAAAAAAAAAAAATGGGTTGGAGTTTCACAACTCTCCCCCGCTTATAGGAATTTCGTTCCCAAAATTTAACTCTGAAACTCAAGCCGAACACCGGCCCATCAACCATCAACAATCTCTGATGCAAACCCAACAACACTATACAACAACACTATACAACAGCAAAATGTCCGAGCAACTGAAACCCCAAACCTGTCGTCACACGAGATAAACTCGACTTGAAGATTCGATCTCCACACAAACTGCCCACACTTGCAAGTTCCACTGACATCACTGTCACCCATGAAACATCGGATCAAAATCCAATTCACACTGTCAAACCTTAAAACAGAACTTTTATCAAACACAAATTACTCCGGCGATAAACGCAAAGCAAGAGACCAATCCACCACGAAACTGATCTGAAACTCCCTCTACGCCAGAACGTAGAGACTACCTTCTCGGTCTCACTACCATAGACTGGCTCGAGCACACCTCACAATGCACACCAAGGACAGTAAGGACTAACTCGTCTAAACACACGACGTTAAACCCTGACATCGGTCACTTGAAGTCACAGGCTCCACACTCAAACTTTACTCTCAAGTTCTGACAATCACCAAACAACCACCAACTTTGATACTACATCATTACCCTACTGATGCTAACAACACCATCACAAAGCTAACATGACGCCCATCCATGAACCACAATTCTCACCAGAGAGAAACACGAGGTGACACACAATCGTCCCAAACAAGGTACCACACAATAAAAAACAATCTGGCATCACAGCCGCAAAGTCACCTAACTCCAATGAGTCACTTAAACCAACACACCACGCAAACAAAACATCTCCTAGATATCCAACAACCTACACAAACCCAATCATGTCTCCCATGCAACCACACATCACAACATCTTGCTATCTAATCACTGATTGCCAAGGCTATAGATCAACCTTGAATCAAACATGTTTACCGTCATCCGACATCATTCCTAACACATAACACATACATTAATTCTTGAGTCCACAATAATAGAATATTCGAACCCAAGACTTGTCCGACAAGTAACAAACTAAGACTTGCCTCTTATACACAGAAATTTCCTCATATACATACCTCATCACAACCCTTTCGATCCCACCCAAACAATCGCGTCAGTCCGAACAGGCCACACCAACCAAGGCTTCTCAAACATCGTACCCTTCCTGACTCTGACCTTACCACATTCTCGGGATCACCATCCAAACAAACAGTTATGTCAAAACACAACACTAACCATAGTCAACGACCACTCCTCGACCCTAGGAACTTTGAGCTGTTCAAAGTCCTAAACAGAACCCAAATCCAGACTTTCAGAGGTCTACCAGAAACTCACCATATGAATATCACTGTCGCACTGTTCTGACAAATGTCCCACTCTGCCAAAAGCTACAACCATATCCACACAAGCCAGAACAAGCTGCACATAACGTTAAAGATTCTCAGCTAATCGCCGTAAAAGAACTCTATGTCTTAACACCAACTATCTTGTCAACAAGAACAAGCACAAACATTCCTGGTCCACCAACCCAACCTCGCGAGGAACACAACTCAATGGTTTAACCATCCTTTGGAACTACGATGAATCCATCATTACAATCACCCGATCACGGCGATACCAGTTTTCGATGTAACGACCCTGCTCGGACCCTAGTATTAGTGACGGATAGTCCACAAGACTATAGAGCATAGACGATGTTTAAAACTCTAACTCGAATCAAAAATCCTAAGTTCGGGCCGAAAACCCCAATAAGGTCCAAAACTCAAGCAACAAAAACTTAGCACCTGAAAAGTCTTCCAACATTCTAAATGAAGTGAATATCATGAAATAATGAATTAAAAATAAAAAATCCTCATAAATAGGATAAAATGACCATTTTGCCCCTAGTATAGCAAAAAAGTCTTAAAAATTTCAATTTTGACACATGGATACCCTAAATCAAGGATTTAAGTACAATTAAGTAAAAAAGGAAAAAATAACATAAAAATAACAAAAATACCTCTTAGTGGACGACCACCTTGGGAAGAGTGCTAAAAAGTAGCTTTTTGCTTTTTTTAGCTTAAAATGATGAGAAATATATTAAATTAAGTCTTATGATAATTTAATACTTGTTGAGCAAGTAATACACATAAAAATATAGTGTTATAACTTTAGAAAATCAAACAAATCATTATTGAAGTCCATACAGAACAAAATAAGTTAAAAAGTCTCATATTGCCAAAATAGCTTAATTTGACTTAAAAGACTACATCTATTTAATCAATTGCTATGAAAACTATGATAATACATGAAAATACTATATTTATCATAAGCATACTAAAATAATAGATCTCAATAGGAAAAGATACCAAAAAAATACATCAAATTAACATTTAATGCATTTTCTTACATAAAAGGGCACGCAAACCAATGTAAAACCTCTTGATTGATGTGGGGTCAGGTTTTTGTCCCCCAAGAAACCCCCTAGCTGTATTTCCCTTTACCATATCTGATTTGCTCCCTTAAAACTTGAACCAAATTAAATGAACCCATGTGATGTGTAAAGAAAAAAAGGAAACAAAAAGTACCTTTATTTAATCTTGTGTTCAATCCTTGTTCCCTAGCCCTTGCCTATATAAACTAAGCCAAACACCACTTCTCCCCCTTTATATTTTCGGCCATATAGAGAGAGAAAGACTTGGTTGAGTGTTCTTGAGGTATTCTACAAGTTTGAGAGAGAAAAGAAGGAGGGGAAGAAAAAGGAACCAATAAGAGGTGTTTTGTTATAAAATTAAGTCATTCCATACTACTATCCTTTAAACTCTCAAACAAGTAAGTAAAACCTCTAAACCTTATATCTAAGATCCTTCAAAACATCCCCCAACACATCCCTTTAAACACTCTAAAAATTGATAACCGAAATCAAACCGAAAAGGCGTCGTAGTTGGAAATTTGGAACTGTTATGTTTATGAGTGATATGAGATGTTGTTGTATGTTGTTATCTTTGAGTTTAATGACTTCTAAGTGTGCTGAAGCCTTAATATTAATGTCTAAAACACAAGTATACAAAGAAATGAAACAAAAATTTGACATAATATAAGTAGAAGACTTGAACCCCGAGAGACTTGATTTTTGAGAACATAGATGTTTCTGCTTTGAACTTTGGAACACCATAACTCAATGTAAAAAATTGATCTAAGCATGTTATTTATTTTAATGTTTATATTTTTGTGTTTTCTTTCATCCAAAGTTAGTTTCAACTCATTTGCATAAGTAGAACTCGAGATATTACAATTTTACTAAAGTGTGTTACTTTCCGACCAGTCAACACTACTGACTTGGAAATCCTAGTTTAAAGTGAGATTCGAACATTGATAAAAACATGAAAGTTGTAGATAACATGTATATCTATCTACTCACCTAAAATGAGCAAAAATTATTAAGTTGTGATAGGTCAAAACCCCTTTGAAATTCTCTATTAAGTTTCAGCCCTCAAGGGACATTTCTGTCATATATTTTTATATAGCCCAAAACCCCTATTTTTAGTGACCTATTCCAAAAGTTGTCTACATGAACATTGTAGATAAGATATTGAACCACTTGTTTCCCAAACCTTAGATATTAAAGCCTCGGTATGATACTCCAAAACCGTTTCAAACCCTCTGTCCAAAGCAGGCGCTGCTGAGTTTTGGCGGCTGACAGAACCTATTTTTTAAAATGGCCAAAACGTTTAATTTGTTCTAAACAACTACCCTTAACTCTAAATATAAAACTTGTAGGGGACATGTTGAACTAGAACATCCTCAAACATGGGTGCATTTGGACTTAATCTGATACCCCAAAACTGAGAACAACATAAACATGTTTTTGGTAAAATCTTGAGACAGGTGCTGAACCGTTTTTTCTTAGGATGTTTTGTTCACCCTTTTGTCTTAAGTTTGGGTCTTGGTGTTAAACATGAGAGTTGTAGAAAATATTTTTAGCTAAATGGTGTTTAAAAATCATAACTTGATTCCAAGTCTAGATACCCCAAAATCTTGTTGGCCCTTTTAATTTAATGTTTGATTTTTTGCCTTAAAAGTTGCTAAGCGTGATTTGAGTACCCTTTGCTATGAGACCCGCGTCTTTGTATGATGATCGATTTGAATTAATTGATAAGTGGTTCTAAGTGAATGTATGATGGTTTAGACTCATGCTATCATGTTTGAATCATATCTTGAGAATTATTACTTATACTTCACATACTTGTACCTTATGCTTTGTGAGTTGTACCATGAATGTTGCCATGCTAGTTGATGCTATACTATAAATTGTTGCACTTGAGATTGATGGTACATATTATGAGCATTGTTACTTGCATCCTGACATATTAGAGTCCATCTATGCAAACCGTTGTTGGGATGGGTTGTATTGAGATTGTCTTTCTTGATTCTAAGTCTAGGGCGAAAATGTTTTGGGATGAATTCCCTTCGTGCACACAGGGCGTGTCCCCGGTGTTACAAAATTAGTTTATACACCCTGGGCGTGTCCCCGGTGTTTGAAATAGTTTACGGATATGGTTGGGCTCCATGGGTTCGTCGCTAGCATTCAGATTTCGATAGCTTGGACTTTTGGATTGACACCGGCGAACGCATCACGAGTCTTATGGTGGGACAAACCGCTTGATATATGTCTGATATGACTAATTGATTGACTATTGAGATTATTGGCCTGGAGGATGGCATTAATTATTGAATTTATTGGCCTAGAGTATGCGCAGACCCCGATGTCGTTGCCATTGAGTAAAACAGCTGTGGCATGAAGCCTGGCGAAGCATTTACTATTCGCAACGAGGCGCGATGATGGCTTTGGTGATCAAATACCCGTGAAAGTCTACTCTGGTAATTCTCGGTGTGGATTTCCTATTATAATCTAGGTGCATGTTGGGTTGGGCATCTGTATTTCATACACGGCATCTCATATACGCATGCTTATTGACTTCTCTGCTATCCTAGCATAAATTTGTCTGTCTCCTTGACTATAAACTATATTGGGTGTTATATGGTATGCGTCGTGGTGAATTTTGTGCCGTGAGATTAGTTAGAAGGTTATAGTGTTTTGCTTCTAGGCCTTGGCTCATGGTATTCATGCCACAGGTGAGGAGGAGTTCTTGAAGGAAGTCATCCCAAAGGGAGAAGATGAGTTTGAAGAACATGGTGAGTTTCAAGAGCACGAGGATCCCACTGATTCGTTTTGAGGAGCCGAGACCTTTGCTTTTGTTCTTTTATACTATTCTCTCGGGCTTAGTGTAATTTTTGAAATTTCTTGGTGAAACTGTAATAGTTAAGTACTTTTGAACGGTTCAGAACTCTTTTATGATGTAATAACTAACGTACATAAATATGAATGAATGGGTAAAATATCTCTTTATTTATATTTGTATATGTCCCGATGTGCTCGGAGGACGGGGAGTCACATTTGAGGTACAACTCCAGAGATCACAACACAGGTACAAAATCCACAGAGATTTCCACAGTCCAAAACACAACCAAATCTTAACTATTCAAGATTCTGGCATCTACATCAAACCAAGATAAAATAACTCGCACTAGACAACAGTCTATAAAGAAACTCTCTCTCCATCCAGATAGAAGAAAAGGGTCAACAAGGAGCCATGAACCAACCTCAGCGTACTCCCAGTACTCATCAACACTTGGCCTCTAAAGAACCCTGTGAATCTTACCTTGAAGCCACATCGACCATAGTCACACAGCTACCGTCAACCCTGATCACGATACCCAAACCATCCGCTACATAGTCGAACAGCTACCGTCGACCCTGATCACGATACCCAGACCATCCGCTACACTAAGCTCTCAACTCTCAGACCTCATTCGCACATGCATACGAACACCATCTGCCCTCCTACTTTGCATAACACATCCCATCCCATAGGATTACAAGCTCATCACCAATCATGCATGGAGACATACGTCAATATTGCCATCGCGCCAAAACCTCACTCCACCAGGTTGTGCTTACTCACCTAACTCCTGCTAGGCAAACCACTGCCACATCACGACCTCGAGCCCACTGTCCAAGCAGCTCACATAGAAAGCGCATGGCTCTAAGCAAAAGAAATCCGATCCTAAGACCTCTCATCTAGAGTTACCAATAACTCCCTTAACCATGCAGACACCTTTCGCACTTCCGCTCTCAAAGCGCACATCTATCACAGGTATCGTAACTTACAATTTCTCACCTATCGCCCCAGGCTAGCCAAACCACATGGTACATTACTGAACCTTATTACTCCACACTTTGTTCCCATAGGCAAACAACATGCCCATCTCTAAACCAAAGATTGAAGTCAAACAACCTCCAGACGTATCACACTCAAAATGCACCGCCTCAGTACTAAGCCAAACACACTATCGAACCCTCCTACAGTCCTTTCAAACCTTATGCACCCAAACGGTTCCCAAACACAATCTCCTTACTATTGAAGACAAAACTGTCAAGATCTTTGTTTTTGCAAACGATTATCTAAAAAAAAATTAATTGAATGGGCAAACACCAAAATGGGCTCCGAATAAAACTTTTGATAACAAACGATCAAAATAAAACTTGTGCATCCGAAGTTAATTTAGAAGAATACCTTTTTACCGGTCGAATCTTCAACTATGATTTGAATTCGAGTTGAAGCTCCTATCAGATATTCAACTAAATTCCCTTATGTGATTTTTGGATATAGTGTCGGCTATAATCCTCCGAGAACTCGTACCGGCAAAGCCAGGACAGCTTTAATCTTGGAAGACAAGTTATAAAACTGGTTCAACCTACCCGCATATATATAGAGTTACAGCAGGGACCTGAGAAATAATTATGAGTAAGACTTTTAGTAGAACACAGGCACGTACCAGCGATTTCTGTAATTAAGCAAACCTTATAGCGGTATTTGCAATTATGAAAAACCAGCAGTGGTTTCTATAATTTCTATAAAATATTGAATTACAATTCACACCACTAAAGAACTATAATTGCACTCTAACCCATAATTTGAAGACCATATAGCATTGAGCTCCTGTTATTAAATGCTTACTATTTCTCCCTACGTTAAGATTCTCGATACCCGCTAATTAAATTTAATTATTGACAATTTAATTTAATCGGTATCTTAATATTTCTTAAACCATTCTACTTAACTTATTTGACCGCCGAATAATCAAATCTACCTGCAGGGTTTGGCCCGATCAAAACTTATAAGCTTCCTTAACGGGGAATCGTCAATTCCGATCTTTCGAGACGTAGATTTCGTCAATAATTAATATTTTTCATATAAATAATGCCGCTATCCAACTCACCGGAAATATAGACACATATAAGATCGCACATTCTAATAAATCAAAATAACGAATATTAAATATACGCAAATCAATAATTATTTTAAGATTAAGAGAATAAGCACTATTCATAATAATCTTAGGGTGTTAATTAATTTATATAGTCAGTGTAAAATTAATTACTCCAAATGTCCCATTCAATACACATAAAGTGTACTAGCATAGAGAGTCGGAATAATATACGACGCTATTTGCTGGGAATGTATACTGAAAAGTTATGCTTTTTATGTATTTTATTCTGGATCCCTGTCATATTAATGAGAAATAATTTGAGATGATTTTGAATTTATAATTTTATATTTATATTTGTGATGTATGAATGTATAGTCCATATATTCTATCTAGTATTTGACTCGGTGCGTGCTGCACGGAAGATTGGGTCATAGGCTCTGACAGATTATACAGGTAGGCTCACAATCGCAATAGACATGAACATTCCATTGGTACGATTATAGTACATCATTATAGTAGCTGATTTGGGCTAGGTCGAACGGATCGAATTCAAGTTTTAGGAATTCGATGTTCGAGCTCGATGTGCTAGTACACTAGGAGTGTATTGAGCGGGATCAACAGGATGATCGATTCTATACTGACTATATCAATTGATCCACATCCCGTATTATCATGTATTGCACGAACTCTTAATCCCGAAGTGATTGATTAATTATGTTCAAATGATGTACAGTACTTTGAGTCATCAATGGTTGAGATTTCCTCCATGAGATCAACAATACCGATGAATTGGGTACTGGCGT
>JAULJZ010078023.1:0-12795 GCA_032270985.1 Heliamphora pulchella | reverse complement strand
GTCAGGATCACACCCGGTATGTTGACTCCTATAAGTGCTTGTCAGCGTCTTTACGTGCTTTTATTTCTACAGTTGATACTACTGTTGTTCCTGGTAGTGTCTCAGAGGCTCTCTCCCATCCTGGTTGGCATTCTGCTATGTTTGAGGAAATGTCTATCCTAGATAATAATGGCACTTGGGATCATGCTTCTCTTCCTGCCGAGAAGCAGGCAGTTAGCTGCAAGTGGGTTTACATTGTGAAGGTGAATCCTGATGGCTCTTTTGGCTCGCTTGAAAGCACGCCTTGTTGCAAAAGGTTATGTCCAAACTTATGACGTTGAATACTTTGAAACTCTCATGTTTTTAAGATGACTTCCATTCGCCTTTTTCTTTCACTCGTTGTCACTCGAAATTGGCCGCTTTCTCAGTTGGATGTCAAGAATGCCTTTTTCCATGGCGACCTTCAGGAGGAAGTCTATATGGAGCAACCTCCCGATTTTGTTGCTCAGTGGGGATCTGATCTGGTGTGTCGCCTTCATCGTTCTTTGTATGATTTAAAACAATCTCCCCGGGCCTGGTTTGGAAGGTTTAGCAAGGTGGTGCAACAGTTTGGTCTGTGACAATCAGGCAAAAAGATCATACCGTGTTCTTTCGTTGGACAGCCCCCAGCTGTATTCTTCTCGTTGTATATGTTGATGATATTGTCATCACTGGTGATGACCGTGTTAAAATTAGTAGCCTGAAGACCTTTTTGCAGACACAATTTCAAACTAAAGATCTTGGGCACTTGCGGTATTTTCTGGGGGTCGAGGTGGTCAGAGGTAAGCATGGAATTTTTATTTCTCAGAGAAAATATGTGATTGATATTTTGCGCGATGCCGACCTGCTGAATGCAAAAAGTGTGGAGTCTCTGATGGATTCGAGTGTGAAGCTACTTCCCGGTGACGGTGATGTATTTCCTCACCCTTACAGGTATCGCAGAATGGTGGAAAAACTTAATTATTTGACCACCATGACTAGATCAGATATTGCCTATCCCGTCAGCATTGTGAGTCAGTTTATGTCTGATCCCCGCATTCCTCATTGGAATACAGTGGTTCGTATCTTACAGTACCTCCATTCTAACCCGGGAAAGGGTTTACAGTTCTATAGTCGGGGTCATTTCCATATCGAGGGCTATTCTGATGCAGACTAGGCAGTATACCCGATTGATAGGAGATCCACATCAGGGTTCTCTGTCTTTGTTGGTGGGAACCTGGCATCGTGGAAAAGCAAGAAGCAAAATGTGGTGTCGAGATCTAGTGCTGAGGCGGAATACAGGTCTATGGCTTTGGCAGCGTCCGAAATCATGTGGGCTCGACAATTTCTCACTGAATTAGACGAACCGTCTATGGGTCCTACCAAGTTGTGGTGTGACAATAAGTCTGCTGTCTACATCGCTACTAATCCAGTGTTTCATGAACAGATCAAGCACATCGAGATCGACTGTCATTTCATCCGCCACGAGTATAAGAACGGCACTATCGATTTTGGCTTGCTTTGATCTAGTGAACAGTTAGCTGACGTGTTCACTAAGACACTGTCCGGACCTCGGGTTCACTATATTTGTAACAAGTTGGACATGATTGATATCTATACTCCAACTTGAGGAGGGTGTTAATGTTAGATATATATTGTGTTAGTATTATTATTATATATTTATTATCTAGTGTGTGTGCGTATATGGATGTAGTAGCGTTGCCTAGCTTTATTATAAATAAGAGTCTTGCCTATTCTTTCGGGTACGGCTTTCCATTATTTCTTAACAGTTAATATATATTTAGTATTAAGATATTAAGTATTAATGATAACCTGTGGGAATACCCACAGTATCTATTGTAAACTCTCATTTGCTTAACAAATACGTGTATGTTTCACAATGAGATACACGCTTTCCCGTATCATTTTCTCTTTTCTAACACTGCGTGCACTCCAACAAGAGATTTGGTATTGTCCAATTCTTGATGATGCAGTGAGAATCCGTTGCTGTTCTCTGCGGTCATTCCGTGTGTCTGTGGTGTCTGATCCATGGTATTTTTGGGCCCTTGTTTGCGAACAGGGATGTCAGAGGATTTGATGATCCGCGAATCCTAAGTTGATGCTGGACGGCAACGTACCACGAAAGTTTTCTCGTCATCAACACGATTAGGTGATCGGCATCTTGATGGTGCAAATGGGTATGCCCTATAGCGGAAGAGCGTCCTTAAATCCCTTCAAGAGATAGAGCTCGATTCCCATTTGTTTTATGACCCCCCTACACAAACGTCAGCGACTTTCAGGACCTGGACCCAGATTGATGCCTGGATATTTAGTCAATTGCTGAATTCAATGGATCAGTCTATTCAGGCGCTAGTGGCGAATACTGATACCGTGCGAGAGATCTGGTGGTCCTCATTGGAATCTATATATTTCTCCACGAATGATCTTTCCTGCCTCTGTGACGTTATGAAAGACTTCTTTAAGTCCTAGCAGTCCAAGAAGCCTCTTTAGGATTATTTTATACAGTTCAAGATTTTGGCCGACGAGTTTGATCGTCTCTTACAGTTCACAAATCAGATGTCTCAGTTTCAGGAGCAGAGGCAGCAGCTCCTGGTGTTGTGTTTCTTGCCTAGCCTGGACTCCGAGTTTGACTCCGCCCGTTCTCAGATTCTAGCTGGGGCGGAGATTCCCACTCTTTTTGAGACGTTCCGTAGTGTGAATCAGGCGACCCGTCGAGATGAGTCTCGTGGTATCTCTCCTATAGAGAGTTCTGATCAGACTGCTATGGTGGAATTTTGTAGAGGCCACAATAGTCGAGGCCGCGGTCGTGGTGGTGGCGGCAAGTTTGGTCGTGGGGGAGGCCGTGATGGTGGTCGTGAGACTCGTACGTGCCATTATTGTGGGATTCGGGGGCACATTCAGAGTAAATGTTATAAACTTCATGGGAAGCCCCCACTGGTGGCAAATGCCACAACTGATCACAATCAGCAGGACTATAGCCAAATGAGTCCTCAAGGGCACCTATTCCTTCCAAACTGGTCGTCGAGATGACTGCGGCTGAGTATGACCAGTATATGCAAGGTCAATTTGGGCAGAGTATGAGTTCTTCTGAGTTACCAGGAGCTACTTTTGCAGGTAATTCTACTACATGTGTGGCCACCTCGCATTCTTGGGTCATTAATTTTGGAGCCTCTGCTCATATGGCTAGATCTTTAGGTATTCTCTCAAATTATAAGCAAATTCCTAGTCATGCTGGTGTTTTGGTTGCCAATGAATCATCTTTAGCAGTTGAGGGTTGTGGGGTTGTAACACCTAATTCTGCTCTTCCTTTACATAATGTCTTGCATACTCCTAATAACCCATTTAATCTGCTGTTCATTAATCAGATTACTAATAATTTCGGTTGTTTAGTGACTTTCTTTTGTGTTTTTTAGGATCTTACGATGAGGAGGACTATCAGTAAAGGTCGGGTCTCCAGAGGGCTGTACCTGCTTGATGCTGCTCTTGCTTAAGCTTATTCTGCATTGTCTTCTTCCGCTCTTGATGTCCATTGTCGTCTTGGGCATCTCGGTTTGTCAAGTCTTAAAATTCTTTATCCTAATCTGAGTTCCGTGTCTTCTATTGAGTGTGAGTCATGTCGCTTTGCTAAGCATCTGCGTGTTCCTTTTTCAATCTCGAGTCAATAAAAGAGCTTCTGCTCCGTTTAATCTGGTTCATTCTGATGTATGGGGACCTAGCCCGGTCACTTCTACGTTTGGTTTTCGTTATTATGTGAGTTTTGTCAATGATTATTCTCGTACAACTTTTCTCTATTTAATGAAAAATAAGTCTGAAGTGTTATATGTCTTTACTTCTTTCTATATAACCGTGAAAAATCAATTTGGCACGTGTTCGAGTGTTGCGTAGTGATAATAGGGGGAAGTATATGTCTACCGCTCTACGGGAGTTTATGGTGAGTCATGATATTTCTCATCTTACATCTTGTCCCGATACCTCCGAACAGAATGGTGTAGCGAAACAGAAAAAGAGACATGTTTTGGAGACAGCGCGTGCTCTTCTTTTCCATATGCGTGTTCCACATCATTTTTGGAGCGAGGCAATTCTCACAGCACGTTATCTTATTAACCGCATGACCTCCACTGTGTTAGGTGGTGCTACCCCAATGTCTGTTTTGGTTCCTTCTTCGCCTGTGCACTCCTTGCCTCTTAAAATTTTTGGTTATGCGTGCTATGTGCATGACATTCGACCCCAGGTGACTAAACTCGATGCCCGTGCACTTAAATGTATCTTTCTTGGCTATTTCCAACATCAGAAGGGATATTGGTGTTATAGTCCAGCGTTACGTCGATTTGTTGTGTCTTGGGACGTCACTTTCCTTAAGTCTACTCCGTTCTATTCTGCGTCACCTCCCGTTCTCTCTCCAGGCTCTAAGTCCACTCACCCTCCACCGCCAGACGATCTTCTTGTGTATCGGGTTTCTACTGATGCTTCTGCCGTTCCTCCTTTGCCTCTCTCGGTGCCGCCTCTTGCCACACAACCCTTGGTTACTCCTTTTACCAAGCCAGTTCTCCCATTGGTTGATTCTTCCGCTCTCCTGGTAAGTGAGCCCTCTATTGCTAGTCGCCGCCCCTATCGTACTTGTCAGGATCATCCCCGTTATGTTGACTCCTGTAGGGAGTTGCCTGCTTCATTATGTGCTTTTATCTCTACTGTTGATACTACTGATGTGCCTCCCAATGTTTCAGAGGCTCTCTCCCATCCTAGTTGGCGTAGTGCTATGTTGGACGAAATGGCAGCCCTTGATAATGTCTCTACTGTTGATACTATTGATGTGACTCTCAGTGTTTCAGAGGCTCTCTCCCATCCTGGTTAGCGTAGTGCTATGTTCGTCGAAATGGCAGCCCTTGATAATAATGCCACTTGGGATCTTGTTCCCCTTCCCTCCGGGAAGAAAGCAGTTGGATGCAAGTGGGCTTACACTATAAATGTCAATCCTGATGGATCCTTAGCTCGCCTGAAAGCTCAGCTTGTTGCCAAAGGTTATGCCCAAACCTATGGCATCGACTATTTTGAGACCTTCTCTCCGGTCTCCAAAATGACGTCTATTCATCTTTTCCTGTCTCTTGCCGCCGCTCGGAACTGGCCACTTCATCAGTTGGATGTAAAGAATGTTTTTATCCTACGGTACCTCAATTCTAACCCTAGGAAAGGCTTACAGTTCTGTGACCGGGGTCACTTCCGAACAGAGGGATATTCGGATGCCGACTGGGCAGGATGTCCCATTAATAGGTGGTCCGCATTCGGGTTCTTGGTTTTTGTTAGTGGGAATCTGGTATCATGAAAAAGCAAGAAGTAAGATGTAGTGTCAAGATCCAATACTGAGGTGGAGTACAAATCCATCGCGTTGGCAACGTCAGAAATTATGTGGGTTCGACAGATTCTCATTGAATTAGACGAACAACCTACCGGTCTTACCAAGTTGTAGTGTGATAAAAAGTTTGCTGTTTATATTGCCATGAATCCAGTGTTTCATGAGTGAACAAAACATATCAAAATTGACTGTCATTTCATTAAGCACGAGAACAAGAAAAGTACAATCGACTTCGGTTTTGTTCGATCGAGTGAACATCTTGCTGATTTGTTCACTAAGACGTTACCTGAGTCCCGTATTCAATATATTTATAACAAGTTGGGCATGATAGATATCTATACTCTAACTTGAGGAGGGCGTTAATATATTAAGTATTAATTATAGTAATTATGTTATCCTATGGGTATGCCCACGGTATCTATTATAGTCACTCATATCTTAATAAATATGTGTGTATGTCTCCCAATGAGATACACTTCCATTATTCTATTCTTCATAATCTAATACTAATCACCATGCTTCAATCGATCAGCAGCCCATATGTTTCTACAAGCACCACTTGGATTCAATTTTAATTTGAAACCATTCAACCACGGCTTGCCATACAAGCCACTCCTCAAATCACCTCTACCATCCCCCTCTCCCTATGACTGCACCACCACCACGCACTACTTCCTTCACAAGCAACACAACCACCTCTGCCACACGTTAGCCCACAATCAACATATGTACCCCTCCAACGGCATCATCTCTGCCCAAATCCAACGTTGGAAACCATAAGGACCCCAACCCACCTTCACAGTGGCCATAATCTTCCTACCCCACCCTCACACCTTGATGCAAGCCCATCTCAGGTGTTTCCTCCCCCTCGTATCCTCATCGATATCAACGAAACCATCACACAAATGGCCCTACAAACCTTGTAATCCCAGGGATGGGCCAACAACGACATAACTTGCACCCAACACTCTGGCCGTCTCCTACCCAGCTTGGAACAGCCCCCAAATAGTGACCAAGTCAAAGAATAGACAATGGTCGCCAAACCTCCACTCCTTTTTCCAAAGTACAAGCAGCCTCCTTATAGGGAAAACAAAAGAAAAGTGTAACCCCCTCCGTCTACAACGTCAACATCAACCAAAAGCAACTATCTACGCTTCACCCATTCTATGAGGCAAGTAGTTGTAAAGGAGTGGTGTCCCTCCCCCCCCGCCCACTCCCCAAAGCCCAACCGACTGACTAAGAAACTCAATAAACCTCATGTAAAGACCCGTACGCCACCTCCAAATCACAATCAAAGAGAACTATGATTCTAGCATATAGTGTAGATTTCTTGGAAGAGTTCAGTATCATAATCTCCAAAATACACCCAACATTATTCTCCAAACTCTGACAAAACAACACCCTAGATCAACGCTTTCATCTACCCACAATGCTGAAGCCTCTACGTAGTTCTGATGCTTCACCCAACTTCTCAACCAAACAAGCCACCTCAGCCAACCGAAACCAACAGGCCTCTGAAACCCTGGGCGAGCTTCCCTCAACGGAAAGGTCGAAAGTCGTCTTGCATATTTGAGTGATCCTTCTTGGCGATGGCCTCACAGGTATCCTTCCATGAAACCTCTCCCTCACCTCCGTCATCGCATCTCCTCTTAGCCATTTATTCGCAACTTGATTATCAATTCTTTCCCTTCCATTTCTATAAGCTCTTTCCATACACTACATGCTCTTTAACCCACCAAAATTGTTATGGAGCATTCTAATTACTAGAAGGAAAGTCCTCTTTCACCCTCCAAAAAAATCGTGTGCCCATAGATCTAGCAGAAAAGTGTAGCTCCAAGGGATTTCCACCCCAATCTTATAAGGCTCACCATATCCCAATCAAGATTAAAGGTTGTTCGACTTGCATATGAAGAAGGAATTTTATATGAAAAATTCAAGCACAAGGTATCCCATTCCTCTGTTAAGTAGGAGTACCAAGATACAAAGGATGTACAACATGACATTATATAGAACTCAGATCTTTATCAGTCTACAACTCAAAAGGTATATAAAATTTATTCGTATTGGAACACTAGAAAAATCTTGTTCTTTTCATATGTATACTCACAATCCATTTCAAGCACACAAAAAAACACACAAGTACCAATTTTCTCCATGGTCTCTCAGTTTTCAAATTTTAAAAACGGAAAACCCATTATTTTAGTGTCATTACTTCAGTGCACCCATCTTTACAAACCTGCTCTGCCCAAAATTCCTTGCTTCTTTTTAAACTATTGTCAAGTTAGCATTTGTTTTATGATAAGCTCATTAAAATACCACTGCAACAACTGACATGGAACTTGTGAAGAATCTTATTACGTCCTAGTGATCAATTACAACAATGAATTTAAACTATTGTCAAGTTAGCATTTGTTTTTGATAAGCTTGTTGAAATACCACTGTAACAACTGACATGGAACTTGTGAAGAGTCTTATTACATCCTGATGATCAATTACAACAATGAATTTGCAAATTAAAGGCCCTGGAAAACAAGATTGATTTCAATTCTGTTCCCCACAAGTAAAGAATCTTATTACATCCCAGGTGGTCGGCAAAGCTGAAGAAGGAAGGTGGCGGCGATGGATGGATTAGGGTTAGGGTTGTCGGCGACTAGGGTGTTTTTTTGAAAAAAAAAAATTTACGAATTTTAACTCTGATACCATGTTGATGTGGTATATTAGAAGAATGAGAGAGCTAAACCTAAAGGGTTAGCTC
This sequence comes from Heliamphora pulchella, assembly GCA_032270985.1. Classification (NCBI taxonomy): domain Eukaryota; kingdom Viridiplantae; phylum Streptophyta; class Magnoliopsida; order Ericales; family Sarraceniaceae; genus Heliamphora; species Heliamphora pulchella. The sequence continues at coordinate 4,672 of JAULJZ010078023.1, read as the reverse complement.
CTCTAACTATTTATATTAAACCAAATATTATAAAATTACATAAATAACCCTCAACAGTCCGCATATGAACACCATAATCAGATTGCATGAAAAAGGATTTTCTACCGCGTACGAAAGCAATACAACCAAGGACAAGAACCAGAAATTTGTGAATGGTTAATATACCACATATGAAAGCAATACAAACAAGGAGAATAACATGAAATTTGTGAAAGGTTAATATACTTACATTTATGATCATGTCATCCCAAGTTTCTTGATATGAAGGATCCTGCTTTAGGTCTTCAGCATCACTCACATAGGCTTTCATTTTTGGAATCTAGAGCTTACGAAACAAGGAAGGAAGTGAGAGTTCATAGCACAAATCATTTTCTATGGTCTTCTTATCCTTTCTTTCTGGCAATCAGAGCATATATTGATAGTATAAATTCCAACTTAGCACAAGAGCAAATTTGGGTATATTTACATCAAACATAAAGCATTCAACAATTCCAGTGTTTATACTTTTAAGTAGTTAATATGATATTGCAAAACAAAAAATATAATCACAAGATATCCTACTTGTACAATCTGTAGAGTGAGTTCATCTCCCAACCTTGAAAGACTGGAAGACTATCATCAGAATGTCAAAGGTTTATGAAATTGCTCAAACAAATTGATGTATACTTTGAGAGAGAATAATATGGAGGAAGTAGAGTGATTAAAGGGGTCTGTCCAAAGCATTAATTTCTTGATTTCCATCTTATTCAGTTTCAAGTATTAGGTTCTTGTATACTACAACTTGCAATGCCAGTGTAGCAATTCAAACCATTAAAATTATTTGTTTATAGGTTTTGGAATTAGTATATATGATCCCTCGATATATTAATTTCCCTTTTCTCTCCATGTACTGATATTCTCCTGCATTGAATGAACCCTTTGGTTATATCACAACCACTAAAATCTTGCTGATATTTCCTAGCGAATAACTTTTGACATTCAAATTATAATAAAAGTTTGCAGCTTATATTGAACTATTATACCCATCATGTTAAGCATCTCTGGATATTCACTAGCAAAGATTTTTCCTGTGACTGTCATTTAAACACAAGAACAACAGTCAATAATGATTCTAACTAAACAACGAGTACATGATTCTATACCTCATCTTGCCAAAACAAGTTGATATTTTTTGGGAAGAGAGGTGCAAGATAGCACAAGACCTACAAGTAAAATGACACATATCAGATTTTCTACATTCCATTTCATCAGTCCATTTCAGAGGAAATAATAAATGGAGATGCTGAAAGCAGTAATATCACAGTTCATGTAATTCAGCCAACAATGATTCAAGTATGAGTGGTTAGTATTTGGATTAGATTTGATCAGAATCATGCCACGATGGAAAACGGTTCAAGAAGGTCCTCTATTACATACTTTCTATTTCTATTAAATCTGAGTCTACTTAGACCCAGTTCACATTAACACATGCAAATCATTCTTATATCCGACATGGCACGATAGCTCCGCCAGATTTAAAACTCGCCTTCCCCCTGATTTATGACTGGTGCCATAAATTGTACTTTCCAGTGAACATGAAGACTTCTTTCCTCATAATTATTAGTTTACCAACCTAATAAATTTCTCCTGAACTAAACATTGAGTTAGAAGATGTAGCAAGAAAAATTAAAAAGAGGAGAAGAAAAGTAGAGGAAGAGGAAGAGGAAGAGAGAAGAGAGATCATTGTGGTTTCTCTCCAGCATACCTATTATTTATATTAAAGATGTAACAAGTACAAAAATGCCCTTCGGTAACAGAACATATAACTTAACACTTTGCGTCCTCTTTATTTTGAGCTGCCTTCCACTATGGTTAATTCCATATTCAATTCATTTGTTATAACTCTTTCGCAACCATAAACATCACCAACATCGCAATTGTACATTTTGATTGACAACAAAGTAAGAGTCAAGCCCCAACCCCATTCCTCCAGATTTGATATATCACAAGCATTTCACACTTTGTGTAACCATGCCAGCAGCAAGCTGTTCTCTTGTATCCTTCCTGCTCCATCTAAATTTCATGTTCAAGGTAATGTAGTAACAGTATGTGAAATGGAGATAGAACAATTTTAATTAAACTTGTAATTAGAGAAATCATAATTAATGTAATTGGTGCTACACACCTCAGGTAGGATTGGATGACCATACTAAAGGACCGTTTCGGGATCAAAGGGACACAATAGTCCAAGAAACTCCAAAAGGAGAAAAGATGATTATGGGTGCACATTTCAATAGGCGCATAGAAAATACGAGACAAGGATATGAGAAGGTTCATGAGGGAATTGGTTTTGGTGATCGAAATGAGGTCGGAGAGGGGATCCTAGACTTTGTAGTAGCATTTGATCTTATATTAGCCAATACTTTCCTTAAAAAAAGAGAAGAATACTTAATAATTTTTAAGAGTGGCTCTCATATAAGTCAAGTATATTATTTCCTTATTAGAAACGCAGACCGCCTAATATATAAAAATTGCAAGATCATTCCTGGAGAGGGCTTAATATCACAACATAGATTTATGTTACTAGATGTTCACCTTAAGGGGTAACATAAAGCAATACGAGATATTAGGATCCCATGAACTAGATGGTGGAATCTTAAAGATGAGAAATTATAGATTTTTAAGGATAAAATGTATAAAGAAGTAAGGTGAGATTTTCAGGAAGACCCTAATATTATGCGGAGTATAATGACGAAATACATTAAAAGGATAACGGAAGAAGTTCTTGGAGAGTCGAAGGGGAAATACCCTATAACTAAAAAAACTTGGTGATGGAATGAGGAGGTCTAAGACATAATAAATGTAAAGAACGAATGTTCTAGAAGGTGGCAAAATGATAAAAATGTGGACAGTTTTAGGAGCTATAAACAAGCTTGTAAGAACATTAACAGAACTGTTAAAAATGCTAAATTGAAAGATTATAATAATTTTTATACTAAATTAGATAGTTAAGAGGGAGAAAAACTTGCCAATTGGAGAGAAAGAATAACAAGAAACCTTATTCAACTCAAGTTACATGTATAAAAAATTAAAATTCAAGAATTCAAGGGTGTTAGTGAAGGACGAAGAGATTTAAAGAAAGATAAAAAACTTGTTTTTGAGAAATTATTACATGAAAAACAAGTAGAAAGATTCGAAGGAGAGGAATCTGGTAACTCGAATAAAACTAGAGAAAATAAGTTATATCACAAAATAAAAAAGTTTGAAGTAGAAACTATAATGAAAATAATGAAATAAAGTAAGACTTTAGGACCAGATGGTATTCCTATGGAGGTGTGAAAATGCCTAAGCAAAGTGAAAGTCTTGATTAACAAAGTTATTTAATAAAATTATAACGACTAAGAAAATGCCCGAAGAGTGAAGAGAGAGCATTCTAGTACCCAGAATAAAGGAAGCATTCAAACTTGTAACAACTATAGAGGTATTAGGGTGATGAGTCATACGATGAAGCTATGGAAAATAGTGATTGAACATCGTTAAATATTAACAACAACAGTGCCACATAATTAGTTTGGTTTTATGCCTGGTAGATCAATTATAGAAGTAATCCACCTCTTGGGGAGATTAATAAAGAAATAGAAAAAAAAGAAGAGTGATCTTCATATAGTTTTATAGACTTAGAAAAGGCCTACGATAAAATGCCTAGAGATATCATATGATAAGCGTTAAAAAAAAGAGAGTAACAAAGGGGCACATTAATGTGATAAGAAACATGTATAATCGAGCTGACACAATAATTAGATCACCCATAGGAGAAACAAATGAATTCTCGATTACAGTAGTATTACACCAAGGATTAGCTTTGAATCTTTATCACTTTGCCTTAGTTAGGAATGAATTCACTAGACATATTCAAAATAGTGTTCCATTGTGCATGTCGTTCCCTGATGATATTATCTTATTAGATGAGGCTAGGAGTGGAATTAACACTAAGTTAGAATGTAGAGAGAAACTTTTGAGTCAAAAGAATTTCGTGTAAATAGGAACAAAACAAAATATATGATATATAACTTTGGCAATAAAAGGAGTATTAATAGTGAAAAGTAAATATTCAAAACCAAGATATACCTAAAGTGTGAAATTTTTCGTTATCTAGGTTCAATTATTAACAAAAATGGATACTGCAAATGATATAACCTATAGAATCAAAATTTGTTAGCTCAAATGGAGGGGTCCTTCCGACGATCTATAAGATGGATACCTAAAAGATTAAAAGAAAAATTTTATAGTTATGTTGATCTGCTAAGAAAGATCACATAAACAAGATAACTATTGCTGAAATGTGAATGTTAAGGTGTATGTGTAATAAGACTAGAAAAGATAAAAGTATGAATAAAAAAATTTAAGAATAGTAGGGATCGCACCAATTAAGAATGTTAATTACATAGTATTAAGTTTAATGAAGACGCGTTAACCCCAATAGGGTACGCAACTGTTTATTTATAGAATAACGAAACCACATAATAAGATATGGTGTGCCCAACCACACCAGATAATAATAATAATTATTATAATAAAGCTAGCACCCCCCCTCAAGCTGGTGCATATATATCTAGCATGCCCAGCTTGTTACATATGTATCGAACCCGAGGACCTGGAACAGACTTAGTAAAGATATCTGCCAACTGCTCTC
>JAULJZ010078012.1:0-12796 GCA_032270985.1 Heliamphora pulchella | reverse complement strand
TTATCGGGAGTAGAAAAAACACGCAAACAATAAGGCGGGAATATGCAAAGCCAAAATAGAACAGGAAAAATTGTCATTTTTACTTTTAAAATATCACGTAATATTATTTATATATTACTTTCAAAAGATTAAAAAATTCGAATCACATTAAGGCTCCGTTTGTTTTGATGTAAAATATTTTTTGGTAAAATATCTTACTTAATTTTCACTGTTTGGTTGATAATACCTATATAAAATATATTTTTTAGTAAAATATTTTACCTAATTAGATTAAATTTGACTTACAAAAAATTAACTCGTAAGTAAATTTTGGAATACACCTTCGAAACCTTCACCTAATTCTTGCCGCCTTTGGTAATTTTCATAGCAAATAAGAATGAGAAAATAAGAGGCAAATTCTTCCCACATGAATCTTTTCAGAATTTTTCACCCGAATTTTTCATGCTTCTAGTCACTCTCATCGTTTATTGTCATTTTTTAAATTTTAATCAAACACTAAAAAATACAAATAAAAAATAATAATTTTTACAAAATTATTTTATATATAAAATATTTTTTATAGTAAAATATTTTACGTTGAAACAAATATAACCTAAATGTGTCACCATTTAATTCTATTTAACGGTTGCTGTCTTAATTTTCAATATTTCCGGTGGTCTTTGTCTCAATCGATCGCGCCGAATCGTCGTCGCCCGCTCTGATTCGATCCTATCAGAATAGGCCCATTGATTACGTTCCCATTGGACTGTTAATATCAATTATTTGGTCTTATTAACATTTATGCTATTTTTAGGGAGTGTTTGGCTTAAGGTTTAAATGTGTGGTTTTTGTTTTATAGTTTCATTAGCTAAATTGTTTAGAAAAGAAAAAAGCAATGGCCCTGTTTGGGTAAAATTGTGAGAACTGCTTAATTTTGTCCGAACTTTTTAATTAAAGGTATGCTAATATCAATTATTTGGTCTTCTCAACATTTATGCCCTTTTTAGGGAGTGTTTGGCTTAAGGTTTAAATGTGGGTTTTTTGTTTTCTAGTTTTATTAGCAAGATTGTTACAAGAAAAAACAATTACCCTGTTTGGACTAAACTCTGGGAATTGCTTAATTTTGTCCAAATTCTTTTATTTTTTAATTAGAAATTTTTACTTTTTAAAATTATCTTAATAACACTAATAACATATAAAACTTTGATTTAAAAAATCACTAAAAACGAAAATAGAGAGCATATAATTTGATTTATTAATTTATTTTGTATAATTTTCTGTCCTTAATGTGAACTTTGTTGATATTTCAATCAAAAAAATTACGTTTCTCGTTTCGATGAAAAAAATTAAAAAGGTATAAAATTTTTATTAAAAGATAAGAAAAATATTAAAGAAGAAAATAAGAAAATAAACAATAATCCCAAAAGGGATAATTGTGTTTCACTTTTTGAAGGAATTTTTAGTTTTTATTATTTAACAAGGCGGTGAGTATTTTGGCTTTTCAAAAAAAAAAAAATCATGAAGCAAAAGATGACATTTGACCAATGCTTTTGAGTTTGGAAAACTAGCAAACTGTTTAATAAGATCTTAACCAAACGGGACTTTAATGTGTATGTGCAACGACAGAACAGGTTCCCTGCTGTGACGGGTCACAGCAGGCGTGCTGTGGATTTAATGTGCATTTTAATTGAAATTTTATAATTTGATTATAATTGTTTATTATTTTATATTTAATGAGTAGTTAATTTTTGTAAAAAATCAGATCAATCGGACATTAATAGTCATATAATCGGTATACATTTATTTTATATTTTATTTTCAAAATCCAATAAATCGATTATTTTATTTGAAAACAAATATGCTTCAATCATATGAATAATAATATCCAATTTACCTAAAATTTTACAAAAAATACCTACACGACTAACTTAAACTAATAACCAATTCCAATCAAATTATAAAATTTTAATTAAAATACAAATTAAACCCATAGCACAACTCCTGAAACTTGGATCACAACCGTGGCAATGGCAAGGACCCCTAATTAACTGTCACCCATAAGCTCTAAAATACTATATGAATTATCGTATTTTTAAAATCTTAACAATAAGACTAAAATTATATTATAAGATCTTAATATTAAAATTATACCTATATGAGAAATGTAATACAATGTTATAGACAATATATACATTGTATTATTATTTTTTTCAAAATAAAGAGAGTAAATCCATCACCAGCACGTCACGGTCTTCATATTATAATATAAGGTAGGCACCGACTTTATACGCTTTACTACATATATAGATCGGATAATAATTTTGATGCGCTAGTATCAAACTTACTTATTGAGCATGCAAAAAGAAAAAAAAAATCTGAATCCACTGTACGCTCTCTTTGCCCCTGCCTCTATGGCAGTACAATAGATAGGCCACCGATTAATGTGTCATTTTTTACTTGTCTGATCAATCTTGATGTTGGCTTTCAAGGGTCGTTTTTGTAATTGATTAATTATTTTTTCCAATCATTTTACTTGATGCATTGCAGTCAAATGTTGATCTTCTGCTGATGGGTGAATTTAAGACCGATGATGTACCGTGAGCAATTAAAAATAGATTGGTAGACAGATCGATTAGGATTGATGACCGATCATCGGTCTATCAGATGGATCAATCGATCTATTTCGATATTTGCGTTATTTAACTTGCGAGGGTTGCAGTTGTTCATAGATTTTGACCTAATTTTTTATATTTTTTTGCCCTATAATATTGTTTTTGTATTCTTTCACAAATTTAGGAAAAGAGTGTGTCCGTAGACGTAGTCACAACTTGTCGAACTACGTACATCTCTCTGTAATAATCTTGTGTTTGTTTTCTTATTTGTTTTTATTCTTCTGTGACTTGTGCGTTAGATTATTATCGTAATTTAATCCATAACAACTGGTATCAAAATAGTATATATTATCCTGATTGTTTTCCTAACAAGTATAGTGAATGACTCCAATTTCTAGCTACGCCCGGCACATGACCAAAATCGAAAGATACTACAAGCCGACACATTTAGAAGCAAATTGAGGTGAATTATACTACTAAAGTTGAATAAAAGATGATGGTTTATTAAGCGTGTATTTAGTTTAGTTTTTTTAAATAATTTTTTTTTAGTGAATTTTCTATTTTACTTAACGTAAATGAGTGTACTTTTAAAGAAATCATATGGTAAAAAATGATCATAAAATAAAAAAAAAAAAGTATATCAACTAAGATGAAAAAAACAAATTTTTAGCAATTTTTCTTGCTTTTGTGGCTTCGTCTCTAGTGAAAAAAACAATAATTTTGACATAAACAAGTACCTTTTAAATTCATTTCATCACCAGGAACAAAAATAAATAAATAAATTTTAATCAGAATATATTTTTTTTAGTAAAGACAAAAAAAACTATTGACTTCTATATCAAAGGCAAATGAATGATGTTGAGAAAAATGAAAGTAGAGTAATGTAGTTGGAGTTGGTATAAATACGATAGTTCTCTATAATCATTTTTTAAATAAATAATATTATTTTGATCCTCTTAAATAGAGTATTGGGTTAGAGATGTTCTTAAGCATTCAATATATATATATATATATATATATATATAGAGAGAGAGAGAGAAGGGGGGGGAGGAGTTAGTTTAGGGTTATAGGGCTTGTTTGTTTGGTGGACATGAGGATGGGATTGGATATAATATTCAATTGAAATTATATATTTTATGTTGTTGTCTCATATAATATGGGATATAATATACAATGGAGCCTTATATCCGTTGATTACAAATACTTGGTGAGGGCGGGAATTATATATCCATTCTTGTTAAATGATGATAATATTTTTTGCTTTGCATTTTTTTTTTTGTGAGGGAGTTTTAACTTTATTGGGTCTCTTTTGGTAGGATTTGTTGGATTGTGGATGTCGTGAATTTTCAATTTGAAGTTATTTGCTGAAATCGTGTGTGCAATTCGATTGTTGAAAATGGTGTGTTGTGGAGAATTTGGAGAAAGGGGGAATAAAAGGTATAATTAAATTCTTGTGAGGACAAATAGAAAAAATTAACTATATTTTATAAATTTATATTCATTCATATCCATCATAAAAATAAACATGGTATATATATAAGTATAACATATTCAATGTTATATTCATTTATTTCATATCTACTTTTATATTCGATAGCATTTTATATTCGTCAATTTATTTTCGAATAAACAAACAGCACACCACATTATTCTATTACATTGTACCATAAAGTAATATAATTTTGTTTTGGTAAGGAAGTGGTTAATATTATATTAAAAACGTTTTATAATGGTGGTGTTTGACATTGTTAAAATTAATTATTTATAAATTCTAACTAAGAAAATGATAATTTTAACTTATAGTAAGAGTTATAAGAGTTTGAAAAAAATGTTAATTTGTAACTGAAATTAGTTATTTATAAAAAAAAAATAATTATAATTTGTAACAAAAATTTTGGGTGTGTGCCAAAAAAAATAATAACTTATTACTGAAATTAATAACAAAAAAATTAAAAGTTACTACAAGAAGTAATACCAAACACCCTCAATGTAAATCGAAAACACACCTTAGCCAATAAAAATTAACTCTCACAATAAGAGAGTTTAAAAAGAATAAAAATTTCATAATGCTGTACACGTCCCTAAACGAGATCGACAAACTAAAAACACAATAGCATGTCAAAAAAATATATCAAAAACTAAGAACCTATTTAAAATTATCAAAAATCTTTTCTCTCAGTAGTCGAGAGATTTCTAATTTTTTATGAAACTTCTTCTTGTTCTCATTTTGAAAATGTCAATTTTATATAAAATAAACTTATAGAATAAAAGTCGTGATATTTTTGAATTATGTAGATATGGAATTTGATTATAGTCATGGGTAGTGTTTGGGTCATTTGTGCAAACTGTCATTTTTTAATTGGCTAAAGAGATGGAGAAAGTAAAATTTAGATTTTATTCCTACTAATTAAATTCGTACAACAAGATATTTATAGTCAAAAACTTTTTAAAAGTATTACTTTTAAACCCTTATAATAAAAAGTATTGCTTTCAAAAGTTTGATTAATCAAATAATCTTTAAAGTGCTTTAATAAAATTAAGACTAAAAAGAGAGACTTTGATGTTCATTTACCAACCTTAAAATCCCCTCCCCACCCCACCATCTTCTCTTTCCTAGAACTATATCTCATGCCATTTGTATTAGTTCTACTTTTTAAAAATATTTATCTATTTTTTGAAAATATTTCTAAAATACTTTTTAAATGTTTTTCAGATTTTTTTGCAAAATTATATAACCATCATGGTGTTTCCGAATTTTTCATTATTTTTGTATATCCAAAATATGAAACAATTTTTTTGAAAAAAAAATAAACAATATACGATTTGCTAAAAACAAAAACCAATAATAATATTTTATTTCCTTTTCTTTTCTTTTCTGCCTTTTCAAAGTGGTATTCAAATTGCCTCCACACCTGTATGTGGTGATCCCTGGCATCATTCTAAAGGCTAGCTAGAAGATTCTCTGAGTGGTTCTATTAATAAAGTTGATCTGCACTATTACTTTGTAAATTAAAGTTCAACTAATTTAAACATTATAAAAACTAGTAAATTACCGTGGCTTAATATACTATCTAATATGATATAATTTAATTATTAATTTTGAACAATAATTAAAAATAAAAAATAAATTAGAGCAATAACACATTAAAAAACTAATTTAAATAGCCAAAATATATTGTGTTCTTTTTTTAAAAAGAATACTAGTATATACCCCGGCCAAGCAATAACATATTAAAAAACTAAGAAATCTTTTTAAGAGTTAATTTCTGGGCACTCTTCTCTTTTCTACAAAGGATAAAATTACATATATCAAAAAAAAATTTATCAATTATAGTATACGATTATTCTGAAAAATTAAAAACAAAGAAAAGAAGATGAACCAAAAATTCAAGAATTCAAGTAAAGTGTGGTTTATTCAGTTAATCAAATATCAATGATTGTCAAATGTACGTTTTTAATGTTCATTTTTTAGCTTGAGATGTATTATATTCAAGATCATATATTTAAATATTTTACATAATTAGTAGGAGTAAAAAATTAAAAAAGATAAATCTCAATGAAGTAAGAGTGGGCATTCTAACCATCTTTTCTCATCGAAAAATTGTTATTCTTCAGATTCCTCATCATGTTGAGAAGAATAGACAACAGTGGCAGAGGTCGCTAGTGACCAGGGGGGTTAGGTGCGCCACCTAGATTTTTTTATTTTTTATTATTCTTGTATAAAATAAATTTATATTTTATAAATTACTTTGTCACCCCTCTAAAAAATAAGAAGAATATTGAAAAAGTAGATTTCTGCAACGAAATATTTTTTTATTTAGTTTGGTGGTTTACATAGAGAGATATTATTTATATAGTTAGCAATTATTATATTATGCAAAATTTTCAAAAGATGAAAACTTGTCGCAGTCAACTGTAATAAAAAAAAATTCTACGAATGAATATTTTAGTTTTTAGCTTATCATGAATATTATATTTTTGTGCTCCCTCCGAATCAAATTTTCAACTCCGCCACTTATGAATAGCATATAAAAAATAATTTATCACTCTATGAGGATAACGCCATTGAACATGTTGTAGAATTACAACAATCGGCAACTTTGAGAAAATTTAAGATCATACTAGTGGCCAAAAATTTCACTCAAAAAGAAGGCATTGACTACAAACAGACGTCCTCTCTAGTGTCAAAGAATGACCCACTTATAATCATCATGGCTCTTGTAGCTCATTATTGATAAGAATTTATTTTCTTGTTTAAATTAAATTTCTTTATTTAATGGCAATCCAGGTTGTATTGTAATTGTAAAACTCCTAAGTTGACTAGAATTTTTATGGTTGAATTAGGATAGGTTTATTGAGTTTTAATTGCATAAAAAATCTTAAATTTTGTGAGATCCGTATTTGGTGAGTCCTAGTTGGATTAGAGTTTTTTTATCAAAATTTTATTCAAACTAAAAAATTGAAGTACAACATAAGAAACTGAATGTACGAGACATTAAAGCAGGATCGTGCAAGCAGAATACAATCTGGCACATGACCGCTCGAGCAGTCTCAAGTGCGCTCGAGCGGACACCATGCGATTTTAATTCGATTCAAACTTCAATTGCATGGTTTTAAGACCTATATAAAAGACCATAGGTCATGTACGAAATTAACTTCTGAACTTCATATCTTAGAGCTCCAAAGTCAATCAGAAGCGTTTATCGTGCTCCAACATTCGAAAATTATTCGTGTTAAAATCTTAGACAGTGTTCTAACTTTCGACGGAAGATTCTGCCGGAGTGACAAATTCGAGGATTCATTACTGCAGTGATCAAGGGGGAATGGTGCACGTGAATTTGGCAAGATAGCTTAATGCGTTTGAATTGAAAATTTAATCAAAATCTGTAAGTGGATGTCTTATAACTGCTTAATTGGATAGTGCTTAATTTATCTGGATTTGGATTAGACCCGTGAGTTTTTACTCAAGTTGGATTTTCTGCATAAAAAATCTTGTGTGTAAAGTTTGGATATTTGATTATTTACTTCTTGCATTCCACAACATAGATTGATTAAAAATATAGAAAAAATAATGTTTTAATTGATTTGATTAAAAAACATAAAAAATATTTTTTCAATTGGTATCAGAACCAGGTTCACTCAATTTTTTAATTAAAAATTATAATATTTTTTTATCAAAAAAATTATAATATTTTTTTTGTTAAAAAAATATAATATTCTTTTGTTTAAAATAATTAAAATATTCTTTTGATTAAAAATATTTTTGAGTGAGATCTTGATAACCGTCAACCATAGATTTGTTTGACGAAGAAAATATGACTATTAAATCATCCATATGTCTTAGTCCTATATCCATTTGTTCGCAAAGTCAGTCAAGTGATCGAAAAAATAATGAATCTAATTGTGAACCTGAAGATTATAAATCTCTTCAGCATGCATATGAAAAATTATACAAAGAAAGCTTTAAATTGACTAAAATGAATTTGAAATTGGCTACAAAAAAAATTGGTTGAAAAAGAGAGAAAATTTGAAACAAGAATTATGTAAAAATTTATCTGAAGTTAGTCAATTAAAAACTAATAAAGTTATTTTAACAAAAAAATGATTACTGCTAAAAAAAGAAAAAAACGACTTAATTGAATCATATAAAATTTATAAAGATAAAATTATTAATCTTGAAGAAAATTTACTTGAAAATATTGAGTCAAAGAAATCACTTGAGTTGAGAGTTGTGAAATTAGAAAAAGATTTTAATATTTCTAATGTTACTTTCTAGAAGTTTAATGTAAGCTCAAAAGTGTTGAAAAATATTTTGAATGTGCAAAAAGGTGGCGACAGATCGAGATGAGCTTGGATATACCGGTGAAGCTTCATCTTCAAATTCCGCAGGTAAAAGTAAATTTGTTAAATCTGTTACCCCCACACATGTTGTTCAAAAAACTGTTGTCCAACCAAAACCTATTCTAAAAAATTCAGGTAAAATCAATTTCGTGAAGACTATGAATATTTCAAAAAATTCTAATCAAAATAATTCAAAAAATTCTATTTATATTAAGGGTTAAACTTCAAGAAATTTTTTTCAAAAATATTCACTTAAGTCAAATAATGTTAAAAAATTCGTCCCTATTTGTTATTGTGGAATATTATGACACATTAGATCCCGTTGCAGAAAGCTGAAATGTCGAAATGTTGCTCACTAGCAGTCGAGCGCTAGAGCACTCCATTTTGGCGCTCGAGCGGTTAATTGGCAGAAAGCTTTTTTTTGCCAGAAATCCAACACTCCAATGATATCTTTGCCTAAAACTCGAGCTGTATGGGTTAGAAAATCAGACTTGATTGAGAATGTAGTTCAAAGTGCCTCAAACAACCGATTTGTTTACAAAACCTTTAGAAGCACTCCAATTGGAACATGTGTCTCAAAATAATGTTCATTTCTTTCTTAAAAAAAATAAAAACAAAAAAAAATTATATATATATGTTAAGATCAAGCGCTGACCATTTCATCAAAATTCACATGTGGTGGTGAAGACGCAACTTTATTTCCTTATACTCATGGCAGTACAAAATCTTGCGTCTATACGTGCTGCGGATGGGCCTAAGAGGATTTGCAGTGTACACGTGGCGCACCGACAAGATGGGCTGCCAAGCACCGACAACACGCGGATGGGAGACCCCCCATACTAGCGAGTCCCTTAAGGGAGATTCTGGCCCCCATAAAGCCAACAATCTCCCCTAGAAACTACCCTAGAAAAGCTCGAACCTGCAATCTCACTTTGATACCAATTGTTAGGATCAAGCGTTAGCCATCTCACCAAAATCCGCAGGTGGTGGTGGTGAATGCGCAATTTTATTTTCTTATACTCATGGCAGCGTAAAATTTCGCGTCTATACGTGTTGCGGGTGGGCCTAAGGGACTTCGCAGTGCACACGTGGCATACCGACATGATGGATTGTTAAGCACCGATAACACGTGAAGGGGACCCCTCACGTACTAGCGAGTCCCTTAAGAGAGATTCTGACCCCCATAAAACCAACAATATATGTAAATATTTTTTAGTAGTTCTTTTGATTTTTAACATTTGAAAAATTCGATTAATTCAAAGTAGATCAATTTTACGAAATAAATCAAAATGAAAAACTGTCCTATTGGTTTTTATCGGTAAAAAGTTAAAAAATTCATAATTTTATATCTACTTGATCATTTTTCTAATAAAGGATCTCTAAACTTATGTTCAAGTTTTTCTATGAAACCTTCTTGAATTTCTTTTAAAGAACACATTTTGATTGACTGTTGTGGTAGGATTTCTATGTTGATGTTGATGTCTACAACTACCCCCATCTGATTTATCTCTCCACTGCTCCTTTGGTATGAATAAATTTATTGTGTAATACAATACTTAAGGAAATAGTTACTTATACGAATCTTACTGTTTTGTTCGCTTTAGTGTTAAGTCGCCGTATATTCTATTATTATATAATGCTTGAAAAAATTGATACCTATACGAGCCTTACTTTTTTCATTCGCATTAGTATGAAAGCTATCGATGAAAGCAAAAAAATACAAAAAAAAAAGAAATAAAAAATAAAAATAGAACTTCTTTTTTAGGGGGAACTTTCGTCTTTTTCAATAGATATACATTGAAAAAATATCCGATTTGACTTCAAAGTTTGAAAATTTTAAAGAATATTCAAATATATTTCATGGATATCGATCGATCACACATAAGGATTGAACCTGAATGTTGAAAAATAAATCTAGTACGAACTCCTGCCTAAGTTTTTTTTAAAAAAAAATTGTGACGTTAACCTTAAGTTCGTTTTTGTTTTGAAAATTCAATAAACCTTGATCTTCCTTAATAATTTATATTTTTTGAGTATTTATTTTAGAATGTCACAAGAGTACTTATTTTATTATAATATTGTTAAATTTTAAAAAATAAATAAATAAATAAAAATGAGGAATTTATAAACATTATTTTTCAAGAAAATTAGCTTCATGGGATTGTTTTGTTAGATTTTTTATGGTGTTTTCTTAGTGACACTTCTAGGCCATACACAAAAAATGGGAGATATATTTTTGGTTTATTACTCTCTGTTTTTAGATTAGAGTAGAATTTGAATTTTGGCTTAGATTAGAACATATCAATTTTAAACTGTTTTTCTAATAATTTCTATTAACGTGATCTTTTTGAAAATATGGTCAGTGGTTTTTTTTTTTTTTTTTGGTCGGGAGATGAAGAATAAAGAAAAAGAAGTTTGCTTGAATCAGGATTGCATGAAGAGTTCTTCTAGAAAACTACAGCTTGAAAATTATGTATTATGTGTGGTTAGAAGTTTTTGTGTTTACCTATAATTGCCAAGGAGGGAATTGTTAGGAATTTATTATCTTGTTTAAATTAAATTCCTTTATTTAATGGCAATTCAAGTTGTATTATAATTGTAAAACTCCTAAGTTGAGTAGGATTCTTATGGTTGGATTAGAATAGGTTTATTGAATTTTAATTGCATAAGGAATCCTAGTTTTTGTGAGTCCTAGTTGGATTAGAGTTCTTTGATCAGAATTTTATTCAAGCTGGAAGACTAAAATACAGCATAAGAAGTTGAAGGTACAAGCCAATGAAGTAGGATCGTACAAGCAGAACACAATCTGGCATATGACTGCTCGAGCGGTACCAAGTGCGCTTGAGCGGACTCCAGACAGTTTTAATTTGATTGAAACTTTAATTACCTAGTTTTGAGGCCTATATAAAGGACCATAGGTCAGGTATAAAATTAACTTCTAAATTTCATATCTTAGAGCTCCAAAGTCAATTAAAAGCATTTGTCGTGCTCCAACATTTGAAAATTGTTCGTGTTAAAATCTTAGACGGTGTTCTAAGATTTGACGGAAGATTCTACCGAAGTGACAGTTTCGAGGATTCGTTACTGCGGTGATCAAGCAGGAAATGGTGAGCGTGAATTCAGCAAGATAGCTGAAGGCATCTGGATTGGGGATTCAATCAAAATTTATAAGTGGGTGTCTTGTAACTATTCAATTGTTAGTGCTTGATTTACCTGGACTTGGATTAGTCCCGTGATTTTTTTACACAAGTTTAGTTTTTCACGTAAAACATCTCATGTGTTAAATTTGGATGTTTGATTTTTTATTTCACGCATTCCATGACATAGATTAATTAAAAACGTAAAAAGAATAATTTTTTAATTAGTTTGATTAAAAAAACATAAAAATATTTTTTCAATCATGACTTGTAGCTACATTAAATGGATGTGAAAATCATTTTTCTAAATGGTAGTTTGAATGAGAAAATTTATATGAAATAGCCTGAAAGATTCTCAAAGAAAGGAAAAGAATATTTGGCTTGCAAATTAAAGAAATTCATATATCGTTTTAAACAAATTTTTGATACTTAAGATTTAATAATACCATTACCTTTTCTCGTTCTTCGAATTTAAAGAAAATGTTGTTGATCAGTGTATATATATGAAGGTCAGTAAAAGTAAGTTTATCATTGTGGTTCTTTATATGGATAATATTTTGCTAGCTAGTAATAATTTTGATTTACTGTATGAGACTAAAGAAACAAATGACTATATGCTTACTTATAGAAAGAACAAATTATTTAGACGTGATTGGATACTCGAATTCAGGTTTTGCCAGTTGTCTTAATAGTAGAAAGTTCATATTAGGTTTTGCCTTTCTATTGGTTGGTTGTCCCGAGTTTGTGCCATGTTTTGAGGCCACATGTAATGCTTTATGGTTGTGAAATTTTATCTTTGAGCTTAGTGTTGTCGACTTAATTGTTAAGTCACTGAAAATATATTTTGATAACTCTGCAATAGTATTTTTCTATAAGAATAATAAGTACTTAAGTGATTCAAAACACATAAAAATAAAGTACTTAATTATTAGAGAAAGAGTCTAGAAACAGTAAGTGTCAATAAAAAACTTGAACAACACTCTCATGATTGCAGATCAGTTGATGAATGATTTTTCATCCAAAATTTATAAATAAAATGTTATCATGATAGGTCTTTTGAGTAATATATAATAAACCTATTTAAAGTTTTGGTTATGTGATTTCTTGTACTTAACACTATTTTTGTGCAATAAAAGTCTGTTTTAGTTCTTCCTATATCTTGTTATTTACTGACATATTATGTCTGATAAATGATAAACAGAAAAATTTTGACAAGACAAATAACAT
>JAULJZ010078002.1:0-12796 GCA_032270985.1 Heliamphora pulchella | reverse complement strand
AAACGTTAACCAGAGAAAGAGGGTTCGGGGGCTAAGGTACAAATCGGCGAAGGTGTTAGGCACCCCGTTCGCCCAACAGTAAGGTTGGCCTCTACTAATCATCATTGGTTCTTTAATATGATTTCTCAAATGCATACAGATAAAGAAGATGGAGGCAAAGAGAGAACATCCAAAATCAAATATAGAAAATACATGAAATATGCACATAACACTCCAAACAAATAAATGGTAAAATCCCAAGTCCTATAGCATACAATTTCTAACTAAAGGATACATGGTACACATACCCACATGCAATATTGTTTAAACAACCTAAATTAGCATGATTTGGTTAAAAGAATAAAAATATGCTAAATTGGCCAAACCACCTAAACATGGATTTACTACAAAAGAAAAATCAAACTATCCTAAACATGCTTCTAAATAAAGAAACTAAAACTTGCGTATTATTAAAATTAACTAAGTTTACATTAACATGATGAATCAATATAAAATAAGAGATGTATAAAAGAGAAGAATGCTATATTAAAAGAAAGTCGATTTAACAAAGAAATTTAAAATAAGAGTTTTGTAACAAAAGAGAACTCAAAAATTTAAATGAAAAGAAAAAGATTTGGCAAGGGTAGAAAATATTATTAAGAAGAAAATCTAATTATTTACATAAAAGATAAAAGTAGGAAGAATAAGAGAAGATATCTTCATGTTTTTGTGTTTTTTGTTGTTAATAGAAGAAAAGAAAAATATTATAAAAGATAAGTTAAGAAGATTTAGTTATTAACATTTTACATTTTAAAAGAGAATAAAAGAGAAGAAAATAAAAGAAATGGAAAGAATAATGGAGTACTTTAAAAGAGAAAATTATGAATTGCTTAAAGATGAGAATTAACTTAAAAGCTTTTTATGTTTTTCGATTTTAGCAAAATAAAAGAAAAATACCATGAAGGAATATTAATATTACGAGAAATGAAATGTTAAATAGGACTTTGCAAGAAAATTAAGATTGCTACTGAAAGAAAATAAAATAATATAAAAGAAAGTTACACTAATAAGAGAATAAAATGAAATGGAGCATTAAACTAATTAGGACAAGAAAATGAAATAAAATGCCATTGAAGTGAAATTTAGACTAAAAGAAAATTAAATGCTAGAACATTAAATTAATGTAAATGGAAAAAAAAGAAAAAGAAAAAGAATGAAATATTAGAATTTAAATGGATGTAATATTGACTATTACAACAATTTTTTTTATCTAAGTGCATTAGATTATAACAATTAACAACATTGATAAGTTGTAATTGCTAAAAATATTAGCATTATTCAATGATTTAATAATTTACAATAAGTTTAAAATGTAAGTAAGTAAATTAACAAAACAAGTAAACTACATAAGTTAAAGTATGAATTAAACATAAATGTAATAACTAATAAGTAAAACAAGAATATAATCGAAACAGATACGTGGAAATTAATCCGATCACTTCAAAAGAGAGAAGATGGAGCTAGAAGGATCGGGGATCCAAGCGTAATACTTGGATTGTTACGGAATCCTCAAATTGGGGGGGATGTGCTTCAATGCTCCAATCCTCGGGTAGTGATCCAAGCTAGGGCTGTAGGACTTTGGAGACTCAGCTTATGGCATTTCGGCAGGACTTCGGCGTTGGGGCTCAGAATTACTCGCATCTCGGCAGAATTTCTCTCACTAAGCCTCTCTCTAATTTTCTATCCCTCTAAAACATACCAGAGGTACGGTATTTATAGAGTTTATCAACCAATGAGATGTTGACACGTTTTTAGACACGTCAGGCCATTTGGAGTTGGCGGCCGCCACAATGTGAGGTGGCGGTCTCCATGTTGTGTTGGTGGTTGCCATGTTGTAAAAGGTTCCACAAGGTTCTATTGTCGGTCGCTACAATGGAGTTGGCGGTCGCCAGGTTTGGGAATTGCTTGGACAACAAGTCATTGGTTTTGAAGGTTTTTGATGGTTAAGGTTCAAATTCCGAGCTTGGATCACTTTTCGAGGATCGAACTGAAGCACTTGTTTCACATGTTTTCATCATCGAATCCACCTAATATTGAGTGGGGTCAAATTGGGGTGTCTACATGTGTAATCTTAAGCATATCTACCGTTTAAAAATGCATGAAAAATGATTTATGTTTAAATCGGATTTTTGGTTTAAAAATCATTTTTCATCGTTTCGGTGGATGGATGTGTGTTCCGAGAGTTTTCTTTTGAGGTTTTGGTGTGGGGTTTGGACGTGTGAGTGTCCAAGGGTGTTATATGGATATTTGGAGGCTTGATTTGAGATTTGGAAGCAAAAATCGTGGCTTAAAATCAATTTTATGGGTTGTCCAGTCGACTGGACTATGGTGGTCAGTCAACTGGATCTTGATTTGGGCTTCCCAGTCGACTAGACCATGGTGGTCAGTCGACTGGATCTTGATTTGGGCTTCCCAGTCGACTGGAATAGGAGGGTCAGTCGACTGAATTTCTTCTGTTGGGATTTTCTTGTTTTCCAGCTAGTTTCCAACCGACTGGGTGAGTGAGACAAGTCGACTGAAGTGCTGGGTGTGTGGTTTGGGTGGTTTGGTGATCCTTTTGGGGTGCATGGTTGGGTTCCTTTTGGAAAAAAAAGGTTTGGCTTTCGTGAAAAACGTGTTTTATTGAAGGTTTGGAGCTAGCCTGTGAGGTGGAGTCTCAATTTCTAAAACGTTTTGATGAAAATATGTTTTTACATGTTTTGTTTGATCTCCATGGTTGATGGATCGAATCTCGTTTTATACATGTGTTGTATAAATTGTATTGTGGATGCTTTTGAAATGTTTCCCTTAAATGTACCGTGATAGTGGGTGTGTTGAGTTGGGCTTCCATTGCTCCACGGTGAAAGTCCAGAAACGTGCGCAGAGTAAGTCCCTACATGCCTTCGGGTTAATCCCCGTAAACAAGGTTGGTGGGTGCTTAGTGCTCTCGGGTTGTGAACCCGTAAACTAAGTGGTTGGTGGGTGCTTAGGGCCCTCGGGTTGTGAACCTGTAAACTATGTTGATTGTCTCCGTGAATGGTGTTGCTTACGTTGTCGTGACTCCGTATAGAACTTGTCATTACCAAGTAGGCCTTAAGTGGTTACTAAGATAATGGACAGGAGTCTATAGTTGTTATCTTTGTCTATGTGGCAGAGTCGGTACATAGGATTACATTTTATCCCTTTCTACTCGGCTGTGTGACCCGAGTGGAGAATACTGCGTTTTTACTGCTTTCCCTTAACTGTGGTATGATATCTGTCAGGATGATATGCATAGTTTCAATGATGGAAAATTGATAGTTTTTTAGAGAAAAACCTTTTAGCTCCTGTGGTTGAGTTTATGTGCTTATGATTACATAACCTGCTTGTCACGCCCCCATCTCCGGGTCACGTGAAACACCCACAACCAACAACCACAACACCCAGCCTGAGAATGCACTCTCAAAATAAACATACACGCATTGAATATAAACGCCAAACGACATACATTACAAGGCTCCAATGTCGAGAAACATGTATTAAACATACACGATATAGTTAGAAACAAAAAGAAAGACTATAACACTTCCACCTCTCTAGCACCTCTAGATCAACCACACCGTGAGCCAAGACTCAACAGAAACTAGACATGCATGTAATATAAACAAAACATGCTAGGAAATCGAAGTGCAGGTTTAGACTCTCTTTCAAGCCTTGAAAACGGTTTTAGATCTCGACTCACAAGAGCCATTAAAAAAATAGTTTTCACAAGCAATGGGAAAGTGAGGATAAAAATCATTTTTCGACTCATTAGAGCCTTGAAAATGATTCCAGTATTACGACTCCTATAGGCCGTTAATACAGTATTTCAACTCCCGTAGGCCGATAATACAGTTTTAAAAAAATTGGTCTATCCGTCCCACAATGCAGTTCATGCAAACCATGGATCTTCTCGGACTTTCACCAAAGGACCGCAGCCCCCATCTATGCAGCGCACACAATCCGTACAACACACACAACACACGTCACCCGTGCAACACATACAACGCACGCCACTCGTGCAACACACACATCTTCACGAACTTTCACCGTAAGATCTTTATTCGCCCTCATCGCATTCCTTGTTGACTAGGGTCAATGAATATCTTCACGGACTTTCACCGTAGGACCATTATCCGCCCTTCATAGACAATTTTACGGGCTTTCACCGAAGGACCATTGTCCGCCCCACTTATGCAATTCTACGTACCAACAAGCATCTCTACACATACCTAAACCACGGGATAAAACCACATATAATGGAAAAACAAAAACCCAAAGCCCTAAAGGTATTAAGACCACAGAGGCCTCACCTGCATATCATGCACAAAAATAAAACTATCCACATTTCTATAGGTACAAAAGCATGTATAACAACGATGTCCCACATACGACACCACAAAACTCGATAAGACATCACATGCCACACACCCGTCATCCGATCACTTGAACAACCCGTCCAAATACCGGGACTCATCCACACACACCGGGACAACCAACACCTAACCCGAAAGCTAACACCTAAAACCTCCCTCAGACCGATTCTTACCAGAACCTAACCTTAAAACCGAACCACGGACCTACACGTCCCAAGCATAACCAACACGCACATAACCGTGCCATAACTCCCAAAACCAACCATGCACGTCAACTAAGGACGGCATCTAAACGGAACACCCGAGGCCACAACACGACCCCCAAACCACCACACGATCAACCGAACCCCAAAAGGAATCCACTGGAATTTGAATCAACTAATTCCCATAAATTAATCAATTGAATACCATAGGACGCCAATGGAAAATCAAAACCCAACCACCGAATCACCATCACACTGCCCAGAGGTTCAGTTGATTGACCCCCACGGTCCAGTCGACTGAACCCCAATAACTATGATCCAATCGACTGAAGCTATGAGTTCAGTCGACTGAACAAGCCTAGAAATCATTTTTAAGCTACGGGTTCCACCTCTAAACCTCAAATCGAAGCCTCCAAACACCGATTCAACACCCTCGAACGTCCACATGCCCAAGCCAAACACTAAACCCTCGAAAGAAACTCTCGAAACATGATTTCATCCACCGAAATCGACTAACAACCGATTTTTAACCCAAAAACCTAACTTACAGAAAATTAGATCTACAGCTAACCAACCAGTAAAAAGACACCCAATTACCCATAACACCCTTATAAAACATACAGGTCTAGAATCCTACCTCGGTGAGTTAAAAACTCAACATCTCGATCCACGTGTAAAACTGAGCTCCGCTAGAATAGAATTCCATCCGGATGAACGCGTAGACCACAACTCCAATAACAAGGATCGGCAGTTTGATCGTCGAAAATTGAGCCATGGGCCCCTAAGAACTTAGAGAGAAGGCAGAGAGAAAATAAGAAGCTTGTTGGAGAAGTTTTGAAAAAAATCTTTTTAAAAATATCTAACTCTAGATATTTATAGGCTTCCAAAATATCTTTTTTTTTGAAATTTTAAAATTCACGCCACAATGGCCCACGGCCCCAGGAACCTACCCCACATGCATATCTAAGCCCGATCATGCATCAAAAGCTATAAAAATATGCTCAAACGAAAATATGTAACGCGCGTCCAAAAATACCAAAAAAGAAAACGGGCCAGGGTCTCACACTGCTTTACAGTTTTATGTAGTCTGTTTCTATTGGGTTTTGGCTCACAGTGTGGGATTTTGCTGTAAAACCATTTTCAGGTAAGTATGTGGAGTTGACCTAGATGCAGTGGTGATGGCAGACTTGCTATAGTTTTTCCTATTTTTGTGACATGTAGTTTACATGTGATGCCTATTTCAAAAGGCAAGTTTGTACGCCTTGATGCTATATACTTATTCATGTATGAGAATGCATGTTTACTGTTTATGAGAGCTAAACTTTAGGAATCTTTTATCCAAATGTTGTATATTTTTGAGTTGAGGGTTTTTCAACTGCAAATCTTATTTTCATAAACGGTGTTTGGTAGGCTTTCGCGTGACCCTGAAGTTTGGGGCTTGACATAGGTGATAGCTTCATATTGGAGCATGTCCTAATGTTATGCTATTGGTTCTAAGGTACCATTGAAGACAATTTTGGCAATTATTGTTAGTTACATGACTTCAATTCTTCTCCAATTTGATTTGAATTCTTAGAGATGTTATCAATTTGGATGGTAAGATTGTCATGCTCATTATCCCCTTCGAAATCTAACAGAAATTGGACTTCCGAAACCTTCAAGTGCTTAATCAACAAGAAGCCCACAACTCCATGGGTAAGGTCAGTCGAGAGATCTATTTGTAATAAATATTTCATGTTTTCCACCTAGGGATCTTTCCATGTTTTTCCCTCAATTGGGCGATTCTCTCTTTTTATAATTATCCTCCGCCACCAACCTTTTGAACCTCCCAACAAACCCCCCAAACCAAAGCTCCACCATTGGCACCACCCGATTTCTTTTTTGTCCCCAATGTGTATGAGTTAAGCATCCTTTTTTTATGTGGATTTTTTTATTGACATCGCATTTTACTTTTGAAATTGACATTCACAAGTAACATGGTATCACAAGGATTTGGGCTTTTTTATTAAAGCATTATATATGATGCTTCTATTATTATCATTTTGATATGTAAACGTATTCTAAACTTTCGCTTTCTCATGGTGTTCAGTTGTGTTGTCTAATAAACATTTGCCTACATTGGGAATAAATCAAACTATTAATGAGATTTGTGTTAAAGCTTTGAAGTATTTTAGCTGTCGATTTTACCCTTGGTTTACAGTGCCTAAATTGCCATTGAATTTTTACGGAGTTTGTGGTTTTTGGTGCATGTGAGCACTTGGTTCTTAATATTGGTTGGTTTAATTGGCACTTTAGTGAAGTACATCTTTTGAGTTTTATCCCTCAGCCCACCCCTAAAATAAATAGTTGCAGGGTGTGTAACAATTATGAACTTAATGGTTATAGTTGAAAAGATGTGAATATGACTTAAAGCAGATTTTACAAATACTTGTTCATGATGTTAACTTATAGGTAGGAGTAGTACTAATTGTGTTTGTTGATTTAGAATCAGATGCTACAAGCAAAAACCAATAACTACACATGTTTATGCCATGTCTTAACCAAGTGATGTGCAGCGCTTTTATAGTAATTGCAAAATATGAAAATGATACCTTCAAGTGTCGTCCTTCAAGTGTAGTTCCTATTCTTGCTTATTTTCATAAATAGTAGGTTTATATCCTCAACTTATTTTGTTATGCTCTAACTTCTAGACTCTTTCTTTGAATATTATCCAATTTGACACTTCTAAGTTTTAGGTCTTTACACTAATCAACTCCTTGCAAGCTTCTTGATACTCATCATTGCTTTTGATTTCTTTAATTATGAAGACTTGATTCAGGCATTCTAGAGCCTTTCATCAAGACCTAGAATTTATTAAAGAACCCATTAAAGAATGCAAAAGTAATGATGAGATTCAAGAAGAACGCAAGGAGTTGATTTGTGTAAAGATCTAGAACTTAGAAGTGTCAAATTGGATAATATTCAAAGAAAGAGCTTAGAACTTAGAGCATAACAAAATTAGCTGAGGATATAAACGTACTATTTCTGAAAAAAGCAAGAATAGGACGGTGGAGAGGGTTAGGGCAAGCACGGTGAGCGTCAGAGAGAGAAAGAAACCGAGATTGCGAGAGGCCAGAGGCCAGAGAGAGATTTGAACGGCGAGAGTGCGAGAGGTGAGAGGGGGCGATGTCAGAGGCACCGAGCTCAGTCACTTCCTTTCCTCAGTGAGGTGATGTTCTGCCTTATAGCCACGCTCGCCTCTGCCTCACACGCCTATCCAACCGTTGGATGATTGAAAGCAATTATAGCAATTGAATCAAAGATAAACATCACAGCAAACATCCTAACTTGTTATATAGATATTTGCTCAACTACTTACTAAAAGTGGAAAAATAATCTTAAACCAACACCCTCAAAGTAATTTACTATTGTCTAATAGTCATGACTTAGCTGACCAAGAAAAAATAAACTGCATTCAAGTCATTCTAGTGTACTGGATGCCATGGCAGTTACATTTAATCAATAACAAACAAATATCATCACTCAAAGTTTGAAGCCAAGCCTTCATTCATAATAAAACTACCATAATGGGATTCATGTTGTATGCATCACGTAATGAAACAATACCATTAAAAGCGATTGAAACATAATTTAAAAGGATATCGTATAGAGTAACAAACAAGTTTTTTTTGTTTTTCTTTTTGCAAAGTGACCAAGTTTTCCTGTTTTACTATTTGTTCTAATTTTATTTCATTTTTGTATGCATAATGCATTATGCATCTAATTGTCTTCATGTTTTATTTTTTATTTACATAGTTATTAAATAATTTCTCACTTGTGGGCATTTTTAAATTTTTAAAGTTAAATTAATTCTTTATGTTCATTCATTGATTTGAAGAATTGTATAAAAATGCCTCCAAAAAGAATTTATCTGGATCTTAAAAAAGTAGAAGAATTAATTCAATGTCGAGTGAGTGCTCACGATAAATTTTTTAGTAATAGAAAAATAAATAAAGAATTCAACTTCTCTCAAACATTCTAGGACCATTCTTAAAATGTGTGTGCACGGGGCCTATTTTACGAAAAGTTATTAAATACTCTCGAAGTATCACGTGGCATTGTCTATGTGGTACTCCTGACAAATAAAAAGTCGCGTTGCACACTAAGTTGGGTCTCCTTGTCTTCTTCCTACTTAACAAAGGTGGGCCCACATTGTTCTATGCGTAGTATTTTTGGCTACAGGATTTGATGGGAGCACTACGTAACCAATGCCATATGGAACCGGGACTATCAAATAATTAATCCTAAATCACACCCTAAATTAATGCAGTCTGCCCTAACATGGCTATTTAGGTGATTGGTTAATTCACCTAGTTAATCCATCCAGCGGTACTAACTCTTTCAAATTGCTGGTTGAGTAGTCCACAACTCTAGTTATGGGCTTTAGATCTGTCTCTTCAACGTCATGTTGGTCTGTTCAGTTCAAATATGTAACTGTACATATGGCTACTAGATTAACACATACGTGGGTTTATCAATTTGGCCTCATGTGAGGCGATCATTTACAACATCAAGCTTTACTTATAATGAACCCAGACTCCTTTTGGCTTTGAAGAAAAACAAAGAGCACTTATCTCCAAAGACTAATAATGTTCCTCCAGTCAATATGCTTGAAGTTAACTCTAATTTGAAGCAACTAGTCAAAATCGATGAGTTAAAAGATGCTCGCCAAATGTTTGATAAGTTGTCTTACAGAGAAGTTGTCTCATGGACCACAATGATTTCTAGCTATGTCAATGCCCTTGATTCCTCCGAAGCATTATGTTTGTTTTAAAAAATGTGAGTTATGCCTAATCTAGGAATGGATCCCTTCGCGCTTAGTGTTGCACTCATGGCTTCTGGACTCAACTTGAATGTGAAACATAGAGAATTTTTACATGGGTATTATGTATAAACTGGTTTTGTGAACTCTGTTTTCGTGGGTTGTGCACTTCTAGATATGTATGCAAAAATCGACAGAATTTGGAGGGGTGCAGAGTCTTTGATGAAATGCCTCTTAGAAATGTAGTTTCATGGACTGCTATTATAACGGAGCTTGTGCGTGCTGGGTATACCAACGAAGGGTTGAGATACTTTTCTAAGATGTAGGTAACAAGTGAGGAGTATGACTTATACACGTTTTCTATTGCATTGAAGGCGTGTACTGATACATGGGCATTGAATTATGGGAGGGAAATCCACACCCAACCATTGAAGAAAGGCGTTGGTGGGAGCTCATTTGTGGCTAATACTCTTGGTACGATGTACAACAAGTGCAGGAAATTAAAATATGGCTTGTGTTTGTTTGAAAGAATGACGACAAGAGATGTGGTTTCGTGGACTACAATAATAACAACTTACCTTTAGATGGGTCAAGAGAATCATGTTGTTCAAGCATTCTTGCGAATGCAAGAATCAGAAGTGTGTCCTAACGAATACACTTTCGCTGCTGTCATTTCTTCCTGTGTTAATCTTGCAAGAATGAAATGGGGTGACAACTGCATGCCCATGTTTTAGTCATAGGTCTTTTGGACTCTTTGTTAGTGGCAAATTCTGTTGTGACCATGTATTCAAGATGTGGGCAGTTAAATTCAGCTTCAATGGTTTTTCATGAAATGACAAGAAGATATATTATTTCTTGGAGCACTATAATTGCAGGGTATGCTCAAGGAGGTTGTGGTGAGGAAGCTTTCAAGTTTTTGTCATAGATGAGAAGGGAGGGACCAAAACCCACCGAGTTTGCTCTTGCTAGTGTGTTAAGGGAAGCAACTCCATGCTCATGTCTTGACCATTGGTTTAGAACACACAACTATGATACAAAGTTCTTTGATCAATATATATTCCAAGGGAAGCAACTCCAAGCTCACGTTTTGATTTTTTTTTTTGACTTAATTCATATACATCTTCTAAGGATCTTGGTTTTTGGGTCCAATAGTATTTACCTCTATGGAGGAACATTAAAACTATTTATGAGTATGCCTTGAAGACGTCATACATGTCAGTTTTGAGTAAGACAATCTGATTAATTGATTTATTGAATCCATTGTAGACTTTGGAGTTTATTAAGTTTTGTTGTATGATGATCATAGGTCCAGTCTTGATGAGGCATTGATGCTCTAAAACCAAGGATTCATGGACTTAAGTGAGACATCATCCCCTCCTGTAGTCTAGCATTGCAAACTATTCTACAACTGAGACTCAATTTCATGTTAAGTGATCCTATGGAAGAAAAAGGAATTTTTGTAATTGGTTTATTCCAAAGAGCATTTTGCACTTCTTGAAAACCAACCTATATGGGCATGCACTTTGTCAATTCTAGAGACTGACTGTAGTGACCCAACCCGTTCTAATTTAAAAAGGATTAACTATGAAATTTGGGTAAGAATTAAAACTTGATTTTGGTAAGTCATTGGAGAGTAATTTGAACTTGAACACGCATGTTAAGACATGTTCGATGAAGAAAATAAGGTTCCAAAGGATGTCGGGACAAAATTATGTGAAAAGTGTGTGAAGAAAAGTGACATACCTTCACTAATTTGGTCATAATTTTTTGTACAAAATGAATTTCTGGTATAAGGTTAGAACCATTGGAGAGTAAACTTCCGGGTCTTCAATTTGAGCACAAGAACGACCCTATTTGGAGTTCGGATGAAGGAGATATGTTTGTTTCAAGTTGGACTAATAGTGCAGTCGCAGCGACCGATCGGTCTGTCTCCAGACCAATTGATCCGTCTGTGTCGGGCAGAGGCTATAAGTTACGGGTTTTGGCTTTGTTTGCTCATTCTCTCTCCTCTCCTCTCTCTCTAAAGTTGAGGAGTGACCTAGGGTTTAGGTTTTGGAGCTCCTTGGAGCTTTCCATGTTTATTGGAGGCCGAGATCTTGCCATTTCCTTGAGCGAGCTACCTTTGGAGAGCGTGGATGATTGTGGAAGCTTCTCTGTAGTTGTGCGTTGTGGGTTTTGTTGGAATGGAGGTCGCGGGAGGTTCGATTCATGTTGGTGGAACATCTTAAAGGTAGGAACTTTGACTATGTTTGATGTATTGTTTGACATGAGTTGAATTTTTGTGTTTATAAACATGGAAAGCATGAAAACCTATGTTTTGAAAACTCAAGGTTAGGATTTGGGGTTAAAGAAAATTAAATCTTGTGTTTTCAAATGATTCGGAATGATTCTATCTTAATATTATTGTTGGAGCATAATAAAGGTGTAATTTGGAAAGTTAGGGTTTGATTCGAATTGGAAACAATGAAAAATTGGGGCTTTTCGGGTTTAAATTATGAAATTCATGAATGATTTGATAAACCTTGGGTTGTGGGAACCTTTAATCTATGTTTTGGAAAAGTTAGAGTTTGATTATGGTCTAACTTGAGAAAAATTTAGGGGTTTTGGGATTAGTGGACCCAAATGATTAAATTGATTGGGTTTTTGCGAAATTGGAACTTGATTTACTCTAGGAATGTGTTAACTTAATAAATCTTTGGAATTGAAAAAAATAGTATATCTTTAGATTGAGAACTTTGAACAAAATTCATGAATCTAAAGGATGTGTAAAATGATAAATGAAACTTGAGGGTTGTGATGAACTTGTACATACGTATTTCATGAATGTATGTTACACATGATGATGGTAAGTGAAAACTTGGGTTTATTGTGTAAAATAAATGAATCAGTGGAGTTGAACTGTGTGGAGAATTAAATTGTGGTTTAAACCCTAAACTACTGAAATTATGAATAAAGGAAGCATGTAATGATATGGGTTTGGCGAGAGGAACGATTTGGGTTGGACTCGCGTGTGTGTGATATGGGTTTGGCAAAAAGAACCACTTGGGTTGGACTCGCATGTGTCTATTATGATTTGATATGTAATAACCTGAACTCCAGATACGAATAAAAAAAAGAAAGAACATCTCAAAAGAAACGAAATCTCGAACCTAAGTTCGGTAAGAGGAATCAGCCCAACCGTTTAACCTTTTCGAGCTCGAGACCCAAGAAAGAGGGGAGACCACATAAGCATATATTAAAACCCTAATGTTGAGGATAAGAATTCAAAATTTTAAGTCCAAATCGTTTATGACAAGAGTAATGCTCGAAAAGTCAAGAAACGAACCAATGTGAAAATACCCGAATTTTCTCCTACAATTAAATAAAAAAATTTATTTTGA
>JAULJZ010077971.1:0-12798 GCA_032270985.1 Heliamphora pulchella | reverse complement strand
GCCTATAAATAGGCCATATCTTGTACAGTTTCAATATACAGAAAATATAGAGTTATTTTCTATTCTCAATTTCTTCAAGAAGCATTTTCCCTATCTTCTTGGTCATGTGACTCGCATCGAATGGAGCCCTAAAGAAAATATCATTCTCATTTTACAAATCCAAATAAATCCTATTATTGTGTCAGAATTGGTGATGATACTTGAGCAATGAAAATAAGTGCCCAGAAATACCATGTCAAATGAGAGAAAACAAAGAAAATGAAACAACGCAATATAGGCAAGTAAGTGCAATTAGATTAAAATAAAACTTACTTTGTTAGTTGAATTGCCTCATTAATGGCCCTATCATACTCCTCTGCACATCAGTTTCAAGCAAAAAGAAGCCTTTTTAGTAATACCAACAAAGTAAACCAAGTAGGAATCAAAGAATGCACATTAATATGTATAGTAAAGAGTTACAGAGTACAGTTTGCACCAAAAGGTCCAAAATACCAACTTCCCTTCTTTGCAGAAACAAGGCTAAGACCTACCCCAACAGCACCAGAACAAATAAGGTAGCAAGTATGAGGACAAAAATACAGTGCCTAAGTGGTGCTAATGTCATGATAAGAACATGAATTTATCAGAAGCTATGGCAGAAGCTTCCTACAATCATGCTACTATAGTCTATATACATGTATGAGCATCACTGGCATATGCATCCTGTGGCTGTGATTTTCATTGCTGCTCAACAATTTTAGAGAACCCAGGCCGCCCGTAAAATTCATCTTTACAAATGGGCTACTTGTGAGTGATCTACACCGTTTCACATCATCGAAATAAAATCAGATAAATGGTAGCTTTGTTTTGAAATAGACTCTCTACTCGAGATGTGAAGCTTCACTAAGAACCATAAGACAAAAGATCTAAACTTATTGGCTATAACCAAACTACTGATGTACTAGAACTACAGAAATTTCAGAAAATGATTTTACAATATAAAGGTTCTGTAGTAATTTTAGGGTCACAGGACCAGAAATACACGTATTTAAGTAGAATTCAACATCATACTAAATGTATAATTGACAGGCCTACGATTGCGGCAGGAGCGAGTAATCCCAGAATTACAAAAGCCTTTAAGGGGCATCTCTTTCCTTTGCTGCTGCTTCAAAGCCCATTGTTTCTTCTGTTTTGGGCAGAACACATGAGTGCATCACATAGAACCCATATGAACAATAGATATATCTAAGTGCATATTACTGTCAACATCAGATTCACATTTGCTGCCAACACAAAATTAAATTTGTAATTCTATGAGAATATTACAAAATTACAGAGACTGACCTTATTAAGTTTCTCCAGAACAGGAATGGCATCAGTTTCAATAGTCTTACCAACAGCGACTTCCAGTTTAGCTTCACTAGACGAAAATTCATCCTATTACCGACCAAAAACGGAGTGAATTAAAGCTTCTGTATAAAGGGGTGGAAACTAGTGCATATCAACAACAAAATGAGAAGCATATCAAACCCCAAATTTGGAGAACGGCTCAATTTGCAAATTAAAGAAAGTGATTTCCTTCTACAGTTCTACTTTTTTGTTTCTGAAAGAACTTGTGTTTGGTGTCCGAACAAATAGAATTTGAGATCTAACCACAACTTTGCGAATACAGAATGTTTGGAGTTTTCGAAGTCTTGTAATTGTCATATATTATCTAATATGGCTATGTTTTGATTACAAAAAATGATGGTTTGCTTCGCTTGCAAGAATGTGTTGTTGTTGTTGTTGTTGTTGTTTGGATTTGAGATATTGTTATATGAAGCTGATAATTTTGAAAACTGCAGGGCTTGTCCTGCACACCAAATGTCTTTTGCTCCCAGCAAGAAACATCAGGACTTTCTTTGGTGTTCTTTCTGTTTCATGAGCCAGGGTCGATTGTGGCGTTCTCAGAAGACTGTCTTTAGGCACTGGACTTGACAGGAACTTCCGGGTTCGCAAAGTGATTTTAGGGATAGATATAGTCATTTTTTATCTGGTGTTTTTAGTCAGGAGGGTTTGTATACAGGGAAGACATTTTGTTGTTAGTTACCAAGACAGGGTATATTTTATTGGAATCCCAAAGTTCTTAATTTATCTATCTGTTTATAACTTGATTCAATTGTTTGTTTAATACTTTAATTGCTATCTGTTCCAATAAAATATGAGTGATATGGAAAAACAGAGATTCTAAATTATGACAGTTTTCACTCACTCACTCAAAACTAAATTAGCAGCAATCCCAATCATCAATAGCCAACAGTAACTCCAAAAGACCCAAGACTATGAGCACAAAAGCCTATCAGCACAGCCACAACCAGCATCAGAAGATAAAGTTACTTAAAAGGAAATTATGATAAAAAATAAAAACATAATGTTACTTAAAAGGTACACAGACAGGGCTCAAATGACAACCTAAGTCAACTTTTGGGATCAGCCACCATAACCCATATCATACAAACAGTAAAAACTAGCAGCATCCCAAACCACAGCAAATACCACAGCATACCATAACCCCTAGCATACAACAGCCAAAACCTACTGCTCCCCAAGGCTATTCACAACCACCAACTTAGCAAAGAGCTGCAGTATCCATTGAATAAAAAGTAGCATAACCACCCACAGGGCATCATATCCACAAAACCAAGAACCAGCAGCCTCCAGATGACAACCCAGCAGAAACCACAACAGAACCAGCAGCCAAAAACAGCAGCCTAAAGAACAAAACTCAGCAAAGGTGCAGCTGTTGGGGCAATTTCAGCCTCAGCTGAAAATTTTATTGAATTCTATGCACTTTTATCAACAATTTCAGCATGTAGTTTTGAATTTTCAGCATGTAGTATACAATTTCAGTTTCAACATCAACAATTTCAGCTTCAACATCAAGTTTAGCCCTTAAAATTCAATTGGTATACAACACAACTCGCATGTATATATCTAGCAGTCAACATTAGTAGCATTCATCCATCGAATCTCACATCCAAAATGCAATGAAGGGTGATAAACAACTCTATTCATGAACTATCGATTTTTGTTTTTATAAGTATGGGATTGATATTCATTGACACATTCGCTTGGGATTGATATTCATTGACACATTCACTTGGGTTCTGCAAAAGCTATAAGAGAATAACAATTATATAAAAGAATAACAATTGTTCCAATACAGGTTAAGGAACTTGTATGCAAATAAATTGTTCCAATCACAAAAGCCATAAGAGAATGAGGAGAAGGAGAAGATAATGCAATATGACGTGAGATAGTAGTAGCCTCCAAGGTTAGTTGTGGATGAGACACCGTGGCACGTCGACCGGGGGCCATATGTGATCTAATATACAATAACAATTATATAAAAGAATAAATTACACATTAAACTCATAATATTGAATAAATAATGTACAAACGCATATAGGTCCTTTCATCCTTCACAATCTTCCGTATTATAGAGACGTCAAAATGTAAATTAACCTGTGAATGCTGTTGTCACTTTTTTTAGATTATGATAAATAAATGATAGTGAGTCCTATAAATGGAGTAAAAGGGCTTGAAGCTGAATTTCTTGACAGTGATATATCATTTTAAACACCTAGGATTGTCAAATATCGTACGTATCCAAAATGAAATTACAATAACTTTCTTTTTCCTCATCCCAAGAGAAAACAATGAAGATAATCACTTCTAACTGATTCTAAACCGAAAATCATCTCCACACCACCTATAGTTATTGCAGCTTCACATGATGAATCTAGAGCTGTAGTAATAAAGCTGCAGACTGCACTTTTTTTTTTTTTGAACGGCAAAACAAAGATAGATTCAATTCAAGCTCGAGATCGAATACAAGAAAACAATCCAAACGAAAAAGGGATGGTGGAATTTTAGAAGAACTGAACTACTTGGGGACAGTTCAACCCAAATACCACCACAAAAGTTTGGAGAGGGACCAAACCAGGAAAAAGAAAAAAGAGAAAAGACCAATGCTAAACAAAACAGTCCAAACTGCCGAAGCAGCTACAAACAGGCAACCCAGCAAGGAGGCACTCAAACTTCAACCATCAAGCTTTAACAAAACTGCACCCGAACTGATGCTGTGCCAATTTCAATTGCAAGTGATGTGCCGATTTCAATTGCAGGACTTGGCTTTGCTGTTAAAATTGATGCTGTGCCAATTTCAATTGCAAGTGATGAGCCAATTTCAATTGCAGAACTAGGCTTTGCTGCTAAAATTGGTGACGTGCCAGTTTCAAATGCAAATGATGCTGCACCCCAAAAGGCCAATTGCTGCCACAATTGATGCTGTGCCAAACATCAAAAGCTTCCCCTGCTGCTACCAGATTTCCACAAACACCAGAAACTGCAATGGTAGTACTGCTGAGCCCTCCAGCAACTTTTTAACAAAATTATCAAATGTTAGTACTGCTGCTGCTTTTGTTGCTGCTACCAGAAGTATCAGCAGGTGAACCATTTCCAGAACACACCAAAAGCACACCAAGACAATGAAAACCCTAGGCAAGCCATTTTAACAGCACCCTCACTGAAATATCAAGTCCTAGGCATGCGCCTGCTACTGATCTGGGAAGAGGCCCTTATCCATTCAAAGTTGAAAGCCCCTCGTAGTCATCTACTTTCTTCTTCTCCCTAAATTCATACTCCTAACTTCTTGAAGATTGAAAATTATCTGTTCGAACGAGGCATCCTTCAAGTTAGTCTTTGTTTTGATCCAGAATACAGTTCTTAGTTTTATCAAGTCCATTAGACCTCCCCAATCAGGCTTAGTGTTGTGGAAGTATGCTTTGTTCCTTTCTAACCAAATTGACCAGGTTGTCGCAAAAAAACTGGCATGCCACAAGTGTGCTTTGAGGTTCCTAATAAGGCTTCCAAACCACCATCTGAGCATGCCCTCAAATGAGTTAACCGTTACCCAGTGCATCCCCCACCACCTCAAGACTCCACACCAGGTTCTCCATGCAAACGGGCATAAAACTAAGAGATGATCAACGGACTCCATTTCAGCTCCACAAAGGGTACAGTTCAAGCTAGACACAGGGAGAATCACCCTGTGCTATGCTAAGACCTCTTTAGTAGCAATCTTGCCTAGAATTGCCCTCCAACAGAAGAATTGGCATTTTAGGGGAATTAGTTGACGCCAAATGATTTTAGCATTTTCAAGAATCATCTCCTTACCTTCACCAACCTGTCAGAGAAAAGATTTAGTTGAGAAGCAGCCATTTTTTTCACCTTTCCAAACCAATTTGTCAGCTTCATTTACATTCATAGAAATGCTTACCAACCTGTTTAGAATTGAAAGCCATTGATCATGTTCCCAGGAGTAGAAGTCTCTTCTGAACAATAACCCCCAATTAAAGGCACCGAATTGTACTTGAGCAACCATTGCTACTACTTCCTGTACAGGTATCTCCTTCTTAATAGAGAGGCTGAACAATCTTCCAGAAGATTGGGACAGAGCTTTAGCTTGATCCCAAGGGTCTAGTCAAAATTTGATACGATTGCCATCTCCCACCATAAGTTTAAAATCCAAATTTGATACGATTTCCATCTCCCACCATAAGTTTAAAATTCTTCATAAGGATGTCCCTTACTACTTGATTCTTAGGCTCGCCAAGGTTGACAATCGCTCTCCATATTGCGGAAGTGTTTGATCTCATGATTATTCTTGGGAACCACTCATTCAAATTCAGCCCGTACTTGAAACATATTACCTTTCTTCAAAAGGCATCCTTTTCAGACCCAAATTTCCACCACCACTTGGCCAAGAGGGCCTGGTTTTTTACATGTATGGGGTCCACACCAAGACCTCTTTTCTCCTTTGTAGTCAGGATTTTTTCCCATCTAAGAAGATGTACTTTCCTAGCCCCTTCCTCCTCACCCCAAAGAAACCTTATTCGAATTCTTTCCAACAAATTACTGACATTCTTAGGCATTTTGAAAATGGATAGGTAGTATGTGGGAAGATTAGAAAGAGTGGATTTGATTAGAGTAATTCTCCCAGCAAAAGAGAGTAGCCTTCTCTTCCAATTTCTTTGCTTCTTGTTGAAGGTATCAATAACCGGGTCCCTGGTTTTGATACTGTTTGGAGAAGCTCCTAAGGGAATGCCAAGATATTTGAATGGGAGGGAACCACTTTTGCAGCCTAAAGCCTGAGCAAACTTAAAGCACATTTCATTACTAACTCCAATGCCGCAGATCAAACTCTTATGGAAATTGACCTTCAGCCCTGAGATAAGCTCAAAGCATTTAAGGATTCTCTGGATATTTCTAAGTTCATTGAGATCATCCTAACAGAAGAAGAGTGTATCGTCTGCAAATTGCAAATGAGTCACATTCACTCCACCACTACCTATCATCACCTCTTTCATGAGGCCAAACCTGACTGCCATCTGAATGAGAATGTTTAGCCCCTCAGCAGCAATATCAAAGAGGAAGGGAGATAAAGGGTCACCCAGTATAATCCCTCTGCTCATGGGAAAATCTTTTGTAACCCCACCGTTCACAAGGACTGACATGGTAGCTGTAAAGATGCATTCTTTGACCCAGCTGTTCCACTTTCGGCAAAAGCCAAAGCTATCCAACATTTCCAAGATGTAGTTCCAGTTGAGGCTATCGTAGGCCTTATGAAAATCCACCTTGAGCACGAAGCTAGATTTCTTGTCTTTTCCAAAAGTCAATGACCTCATTTGCTATAAGGATGCCGTCTATGATCTGTCTACCTTGCACGAATGCAGTTTGTTTCTCATCAATGAGATCCTGCATCACCCTCTTCATCCTTCCTGCCAGTAGCTTAGCCAGGATTTTGTATACTGAGTTCACCAAGCTTATAGGTCTAAAATCGTGCAGGTTCTGGGGGTTATCAGTCTTAGGAATGAGGGCAAGAAAAGTGGCGTTTAGCCCTTTAGTCAAGCTGCTATTCAAGTGAAACTCCTTCATAAATCTCATGATTTCTTGTTTGATCAAACTCCAAAACCTTTTGATGAATGTGAAGTTAAATCCATCAGGGCCTGGAGCCTTTCCCCCTGTACAATTGGCTATGGCTGCACAGACCTCTTCCTCGGTGAACTCCCCTTCCAGCATTTCGGCTTTGTTGGCAGACAACCTTTTGCCCAGATTCCCTAGAAGACTTGGTCTGATTGTTTTGGATTCATGGAAGAGATGTGTGAAATGTCTAACCACCTCGTCTTTTATTTCCTCAGGGTTGGTAAGAAGGCTATTTTCGGTTGCTATCTGGCTAATGAAGTTCCTCAAGTATCTCATTTTTACTGTCAAATGAAAGAATTTGGTATTTGAATCCCCTTCCTTCAACCAGGATATCCTAGCTTTTTGTCTCCAATTAGCTTCTTCCTTAGCTAGATGCTCCAAGAGAGTGCCTTTCAATTGGGATCTTTGCCTTCTCTCATTAG
Organism: Heliamphora pulchella; assembly: GCA_032270985.1. Lineage (NCBI taxonomy): Eukaryota > Viridiplantae > Streptophyta > Magnoliopsida > Ericales > Sarraceniaceae > Heliamphora > Heliamphora pulchella. The sequence continues at coordinate 5,371 of JAULJZ010077971.1, read as the reverse complement.
CACTTAGGGGCCTCCTTTCACCAAGACTATCAAGCCTGTCTAGTTCACCAATAGTATGTTGCAACAGCTCCCTGTGACCTTGAATCTCTCCTTTTCTCCAAAGTTTGATAGAATTCTTGGTGTCCCTCAGTTTCAGCATTAGCACATGACAAGCCCATCCCTGGTGATTATTCTTCTTCCAAGCTTCTCTAATTGTTTTGTGTATGGATGGTTGTCTTAACCAGGAATCAAAGAATTTGAAAGGCTTGGGACCCCAATCAAGCTCATCAGGGCCCAAGAGGATAGGGCAGTGGTCTGAAAGAAGTCTTGGTAATCCCCATTGTTTCCACTCAAACTTTGCCAACAGCTCCCTCGAGACTAGAAATCTATCCAACCTGCTATGCTTTGTGTTTACTTGCATGTTGGACCAGGTGAAGTTTTTTCCAATCATTGGGAGGTCCAATACTTCTAGTTCTTCTACAAATTTGATAAAAAAAAGTTCATGCCTTTGGTGATTCTCCAGTCGCCTTCCCTCTCCCCAACTTTGAGCGTCTCATTAAAATCTCCCCTATGCACCAAGGGGTTGTGACGCCAGCTTTTATAGCTAACAGTTCTTTCCAGACTTGTCTTCTTTCTAAATCAATGTTAGGTCCATAAACGTTCACTATAACACAAGGGATATCTCCTTTTAGGTTCCTCGACATAAGAATAAAATTCTTGCTGGTTGAAGAATATTGGAGTGTGAAGATGCTTTTATCCCATATGGTCAAAAGGCCCCCCGAAGCTCCCTCAGCCTTCACCTCAAGCCATGCAAAATCGTCACTGCCAGCCCACAATGATTTCATACTGTTTTGGTCCCAACCTTTAGATTTGGTTTCTTGCAATAGCAACATGGAGATACGCCTTGATTGTGATACTTTTCGAACCATTCCCCTCTTAGATATGCTACCCAATCCTCTGACATTCCAAGAAAGTATTTTGATAGACATAAAGAATAAATATCACACCTCGGTTTAGCTGTTGAGCTTATACTCCATGTTCCTTCTCCTATTGGTGGTTCTTTTTCCCCTCTTTTAAGCCCATATTCGAAAGGATTTCTATCACTTCATTTTCTAACCCTTTGAAATTGATGCCCAATTGTTTCCCCATTTCAACCACATATCCAGCTTCCTCAATAATCAACTTGTTGCGATTTTGGATGTCCCCTGTGGAAATTGAAGCTTGAGACATACCTTTGAGATTCTTAACTGTAGAACCTTTCTGTTGCCTTCTAACTTTTAGTTTGTTCCCTCTGCCAATCAGTGGGATGCCAAGATCAATTAGGGCCTTTTTTCTCCTTACCCTTTTTCTCTGTTTCGACTGAATTACCACCTCTTCTCCAGCTACCATTGGGTTCAAGGTAGTTGTCTGTACTGATTTAGTAGGCCTTGGGGATGGAATTGGGTCCCCAAGAAGGATAGGAGAGTTTATACTTTCAGATTTGGGCCGACCAGCAACATTATCTTTGTGAGCCCAATCCTCCTGAATTTCTTCCAGACCATCAAAACCTGGACAACCCTCTTCCATATGTTGGGCCCCATTCTGTGGGTGTAGCCCGTTGGATTTGAAAAGAAAGGGAATAGGAAGAAAAGTTTTGACAGCATTCTCTCTGCCCCATGAGTAGCTTTTCTGACTAGTAGCACAATTTTTGCTCTGGAAACCATCTGAGGACGGCTCACTGAGGCTCTGCAACGCTACTGGATGTTTCTGTTTGTTGCCAAAGGAGTTGAGCTTGACCGAGGTAGACTTTTCCAACAGCTGCTGCCCGTCCTCTTTCAATTGTGTCTCCTCGATAACTATGTTGAAATCCATATCATCACCACCTACCTTTGACTGGGAGGTCTGAAACTCTTCATCAATGGCCTTTTTACTGTAGCTATTTTGGATCCTATCCAGGCTATTGTAATCCTGCTCGCTCTGATCGGAGGAGCCACTTCCCTGAGTTGCATTTGGAGCTTTTGGTTTGCCAGTGAGTACAGGCCATCCTAAGAAAGGGACCTCAACCACTCTTATCTTATAGGAAAACTTATCGACCTGTAAATTGCACCAGTTATCAATCATCCTCTTCTCCTCAGTATGTATCAGGACCAGGCCTCTTTCAAGATCCTTTCGTCTGGCTGCCTTTGATTCCACAAAGAGGACCTCCCCAAACTCATTACCAATTGATTTGAAGATAGTCTCATTCCATGCGATTAATGGGACCCCTTCTATACTTATCCAAACTTTCCTACTCGTGTTCATTTCCCTGTAGCTCACTTCATAGAGAGCTTCAAACCACGTGTCCAACTAGTCCCTAGCTCCCCGCAGTAAGCAATCTTGTCACTCTCTGATACAAATTGAACTAAAACTTTTCTTCCACCCATGGCAATAATTGTGATATCGAAGATATTCTCACTCCTCATAGCATCTTGTATGGAATGGGTCAACCTCCAATCCCTAGTTATACCCACTTTGCAGCATCTGAGCCACTATGCGTCCATCTCCCCTTTTATTGCCTTCATTTGGGTCCTAGTATCAGTGCACTGATCTTGAACAAGGCCTTTTTTGACCACCTTAGCATATGTTCTGGAGTCCCTTCTCGCTTCCTTGTGGATCTGATGTTTCCTAGACTTGTCCACGGAGAGAGGTGTCTGACCTTTGCTGGATGGAGCTTGCCTAGAACTAGAACCATAAATAGCCAACCCCACACTCAATCTGTTTCTACCCAACCAGGCTCCATTGTACAACTTAATGGCCTTTAAGGCTGTGGGTAGAGCAGCAAACCTCACAAACCCAAACCTGGTTTGAGTCTTTTTCCTGCATTTGTTTGGGGCATAAGCATCTACCACTTTGCCACACTTATTGAAAATGCCTCTCAACCATCCATTGTACATTTCGTTTGGAAGATTATCAACAAAGATAGTGTGATTTGATTCAGAGTTGTCGTGGGTAGCTTTGGACTTCGCCTTGCCATTACTGTTAAGCTCTCCTACTGAACTTATCCTAAGCTGCGTCTCTACTTCATTTTGTTCAGCCCGCACATTTTCTCTGCTACTCTGCTTCTCTGCCTCTTTGCTTCATTTTGTTCAGCCCGCACATTTTCTCTGATCGGCTCTCATATATATTTTTATAATCAAATTAGTTTCTTATGTACTAATTTGGTATTCACATAAAAAAATAAAATTAACCTGATCAAAATTTATACTTATGTAATTAGATTATATTTATTTATAAATAAATGAATAATAATTAAATATAATTTTAAGAAAATATAATTAAAAAAATATTTTTTGATTACGTATCTACATTTAGCAATTCAACTTTAATTTTTGCATAAATAACGAACTCAACAAACTTTACAAAATAATAGAATTTGATCAAAAATATATATGAGAGCCGATCTCATTGAGAACACATTAGATCTTCAAAGATCAGAGCACCTATTCTTAGTCCTTACATAAATGCTATTTATACTTAATATTTGTAATTGTATGGCATAATATAATATATTAATTTTGAAAATTAATTTGATAACTTAGCAGTAATCTTTGACATGTATATTATATATTTTAGCAGTAATCTTTGACATGTATATTAGAAGCTCCCAGCCTACTATGTAAGTGATGACGTTTGGTGAGTGAAACACACTTGTTTTTCATATATTCAATTAAGGTGGACTCATATTGTTTCACTAGCTCGAAGTATTTTTTACTACATCATTAAATGAAAATACTCTATAAACAATACCACATGATACTCAAAAAAATACTTAATTACTAGCTTGGGAGACCAAATAACTAGAATAGACTCTATGGGCCGTTTGTTTGTTTAGATATAAATCGAATGATATAAAATACTGTCGAATATAAAGGTGTATATGAAATGAATAAATATAGCATTAGATATGCTATACTTGAGTATATACATATATCACGTTTATTTTTATGATGAATATGAATGGATATGAATTTATAAAATATAGATAAAATATAATTTTTTTTTATTTACCCCCATAAAAATTAAATTTTACATTTAAACATCAAATGTTTAACAAAATAAATAATACCCATCTAAACGAAGTGGATAAATTAGTCTGTAAAGAAGTCAGATATCAAATACTCTCACTCCCTAATATAACGTATCTTGAGATATGCATGTGTTTCGAATTGTATATATGGATATTTTTATTTAAACAAATAATGATATGCATGTGTTTCGAATTGTATATATGGATATTTTTATTTAAACAAATAATAAATTTATGTACTCCATTAGATATTATATCCAATCTCATATTTATATACATCAAACAAATAGACCCATATATACAAGGAGGTGTTTTTTTTTTTTGTCTTTTCATATTATTTGATTATTTTTTTAGATTTTCTTAATAAGAAAAATTAAAAATTTAAATTGTTTTTACCAAAAAATTAAAAAAATAACTAAAAACGAAAATAAGAAAATTAATTGACTTCTTAGCATTTTTTTCTTTCAGACTTTTAAAATCTTTTGGTCAATTTTTTATTTTTTTATTTTTTTACTTTCATCTCGAAAATGATGAAAGCTTGACTACAAACCAAAAGAAAAATGATTACTAAAATAGCCAACATATGTATCTCGTGGGCGGCCTCTTCATGGGCAGTAATGATTTCCTGTTCGAAAAAATCCAAGTTTTTATGTCTCCAATTTTGTTCCCACATGAATCTATCTCCCTGTCAGCGTTTTTCCACCGTACAACTAATTTTTCCCACGCAACTGCTCATTGAAAAAATGTGCACATATCTTTTGGTGTAATTTTTGCTCTATTTTCTTTTTTCCTATTTCCATAAACATTAAAGAATTTGGGGCGAGTTATTTCTAAAAAAATGTTTAATTGTTTAATTAACAACCTTTTATAAATAACTCACTTTTCAAGAATTACATGAAAGATATATTCGAAAACTAATTTGCATAAAAATAAAAACTCTCTTCAACCTCTTATTCTGTATTTGTTAACTTTGAAAAATCTAAAACAAAACCAACATTAACAAAATAAAAGTCAATCTTACTGTTGGGTGAAAAGGATGCCTAACACCTTCTCTTTTCGTACTTTAGCCCTCGAATTCTTTTTTTTTTGTTACGTTTAAAAAAACCTGTGGCCTTTTTTTTGTTTTTCTTAATTTTTCTAAAAAATCAAGTAGCGACTCTATTTTTCTAAAATGTGTTTGGATATCTTTGATTTTTATTTGAAAAAGAAAAAAATATTTTTCTAAAAACAATGGATATCCGACACATCGTTTTTTGAATGCCCCCGAAAATCGCCTGCACTTCCAAAGCATGTTTTTACAAGATATATATATATATATATATATATGTATATATATATATATATAAA
>JAULJZ010077960.1:0-12798 GCA_032270985.1 Heliamphora pulchella | reverse complement strand
GTTATAATAATGCACTTATATTTATGTGAATGTAGTAATTAATACTACATTTCACATTTAAGTTAAATAGTTATTATTATTTTTTTTTAAATCTTTTTAGCATTAGTTTAATTGTTTTTATTAGCATTTATTTTCATTCTCTTTTCTTTTTTGTAATATTAATGTCATTTCCTTTATTAGCATTAGTTTAATTTTTTAGCATTTATTTTACTTTCTTTTCCTTTAGCTATTCTAATTTTCTATTAATAGTAGTCTAGTTCATTTTCTTTTCTTGTAATGTTAGTGTTTCATTTTATTTTTAGTTTAATATTTTCTTTCTAGCATTTTTTTTCTTTTAATGCTAGCTTAATATTCATTCATTAGTCTTTATTTTTTATTTTATTTTATTTTCTTTTCTAGTAGTGTAACTTTCTTTTCCTTGTATCTTATTTCTTTTTCTTATAACTTTATTTTCTTTGTTTCGTAATATAATTTCATTTTCCTTTTTAATGTTCCTTTATTTCCTTTTTCCTTTCTTCTTCTCTTACTTTTTCTATAATTTTATTTTCTTTTAATAATACCAGCCTTATTTTACCTTTCTTTTTTTTCACTAAATCCAAAAATCATTAAAAGGCCTTTTAATAATTGAAACTCACTTGTTCTTTTCTTTTATTTTCTTTTACCTTGTTTTGCTTAAAAACGTAAAATATAAATAATTAGATTTTCTTCTTTTTCAATTGTTTAATAACATTTTCTATCATTTTCACTTTAATATGTTTTTCTTTATAAACTTTTTCTTTATTTTTCTTTAAACTTTCAAAATTTTCTTTGTTATAAAACTCTCATTTTATTTGTTAATAAGCTTTCTCTTAGTATAAAATTTTCATACATCTTTTTACATTTAGTTTTTGTCTTTAATGCTAACTTAGCTTATTTTTTTGAATATGCATATTTTGGCTATTATTTTTAAATGCGTGTTTAGACTTGTTTAGCTTATTTTTGTAACAAATTCATGTTTAGGTAATTTTGGTAACTTCTAACATACTTTATTATTTTGCATATTATGCTAGTTTGGTTTATTTTTACAAATATTGCATATGGGTATATTTCATGTATCCTTTAAATAGAAATTGCATGCCATAGGACCTAGGAATTAACCAACTTTATTTGTCCTAATTTGGAGTGTTATGTACATATTTTATGTATTTTTTATACTTGATTTTGAACGTTCTCTTTTCACCCCCATTTTCTTTATTTACATGCATTTGAGAAATTTTATTAAAGAACCAATGATAATTAGTAGAGACCGACCTTAAGGTTGGGCGAACGGAGTGCCTAACACCTTCTCCGATTCGTACTTTAGCTCCCGAACCCTCTTTTATCTGGTTTACGTTTTAAAATATCAGTGGCCATTTTCGTTTTTCTTAGTTTTTCTCAAAAACTAAGTGGCGACTCCGTTCTTAATAAAAAGGAGTTTTCAAAATTTGATTTTCAAGGTGTTTAAAATATTTTTTACAATATCTTTGAATTCCCCTATTTTTGACTCCTAAATCTCAAACGCCACACGTGGACATAGGCATTTTGCCAAAATCTTGACAATACAAGGAAAAATCTTAATTATTCATTCATTCTTGTGTTCTTGTTATCATTCATATTATTTATTTTCTTTGTGTGGATTGAAGCCATTAGTGTGTTTTTCGTTGCATTCGGGGATTGGCGTTAATTTGTATTGGTGACGAAATTAAGATTTTCTAGCCAAAATGTTAATCTTTAGAGAGGAAAATAAATTCCATCATTAAATTTCATCACCAAAATTATTTTTCCATGTATTGTCTGGTAAGATTGGCCGGTAATAGTTGCAGTCTACAAAATCTTGAAATCTTGATATTGAGGATTGTGGATTGGATCAAATCCAATCTCCTTATGAATTTGAAATCCAAGCATGCTTACAGCATTCATAATCTCCTGATAAATATGTATGTTTTTAAGTGTAAAGGGTGTGCAAGAGCATTAGCAAAAATCAGTTTAGAGGGAGTGAGCATTTGAATTCGTTTGAGAGTTTGTTTGAAATTTTGTACTACTTTTCCTCCTTATTGAATCTAGTTTTCTAGTTCTTTTCTTAGGTTACATTTTCTTTTAGGTTATGAGTTGGAGTAGTATGCTTCCTCTCATATATCTCTCTCTACATGCAACTTTTTTTTTTACCTTCTTTCGTAATATTTTATATCCAATAAAATATTACTTTTCTTCGCAGATCAGAGAGAGAGAGAGAGAGAGAGTTGATAACAATTCCAATAAAATATTACTTTTCATCTGTTCTTGCAGCAGATGCTTCTCCTTGATAACAATTTCCACCACCTCATTATTCAATTTGTACATACAGATACAATTCAACAAATCTACCCTTTATTTCTTCTCAGCTTTGTATATATTTCCAATCATTATGCACAAATTCTAATCAGGAAGTGAAGATCTAGTTTCTTGCCAAATGACCAACCTGCCCTCGACTCTGCTACTCGATCTAGTATCCTTTCCGTCACTTTATTGCTGTTTTGGAGAGTTTGTGGGAGTTCAATTTTCATAGCTGAAAGAATAGCTGTGGCGATCTAATGGTATATATAAAGGTATACAAAAAAAAAACATTTATTTTTTTCAAAATTTCCAATGGGATGGATTTGGAATTAAGCTCAAAATTCAAATGCTCAATTTGAGAGAGAGAGAGAGAGAGAGAGAGAGAGAGAGAGAGAGAGAGAGGGAGAGGGAGAGGGATGGATGGATTTGGAATTAAGCTCAAAATTCAAATGCTCAATTTGAGAGAGAGAGAGAGAGAGAGAGAGAGAAGGGTGTAGCCAGCTATTCAGCTTGGAAATCAAGGTAAGGAAATGATGAGATGTTTTCCCACAAGCCCTCCAAATCCCATTCTCCCAATTTTGATGAGTCTTGCCCTTGAAAATGATTCTCATCAAACCCAAACATGTCCTCTACTTTGATTCCCTCTCCAATATCAACATTACACTGGTTCTTACACATTTTCTCATCAAAAGTGTAATGATCAGTAGATTCAGTACCAGCATTTTTCCCAACAATTCCCCCACTTTCCATTAATGGAGGAAAAGAAAGTTCACTTTCTAACCCCATCACACCTGTTTCTTCAATCCCATAATCCCCAAAGAACCCACCTCCTATACCCACCTGTGATATGGATTCCGGCCCGTTGAATAAACCGGCAGCAGCAGCCATTAAATCATAGCTGTTGTCTAGGAAATTAGGGAAAGGGTTGAAGAAATTGGGTGTGACCATTCCGTGGTTATCATGTTCCTGCACGAACATGATCCCTCCCATGACATGATCTCTAGGCTCTGATAAATCAGTACTGCTGTTGTTTGGTGAGAATGATGAGGAACTGGTGTTTTTCAATCTCTTTTTTATGGTGGAGTTCCAGAAATTCTTGATTTCGTTGTCCGTTCTTCCCGGAAGCCGGGCTGCAATTTGAGACCACCTGCGGTATTTAAACACTTTGAGAAATGGAAATATGATCAACAGAGAAATCTGCGACATGCATGGATTTGCATGGATGCTTAAATTACTTAAAAATAGAAAATAATAATAATAAGATACATCAATTTTGCTTAATTCGTACTTCAAGATGTGGAATGAAAATAGAAACAAATTATTTGCATACAATACCAACTACCGATTAAACCACGAATAAAAGTAAAGATTGAGACTATGAGTAATAAGAGTTTATGTTAAATTTGGGTATTAATTAATTTTATTCCATAGATTAGAAAGGATGTCCCATGATTCAAGCAAAAACATTTTATGAATTATGTATATTGTTGGAAGATGTTTTTGATATTTTATCGCATTTATACTATGATTAAAAGGAAACGTACTAATTTGGTCTTTCAAAGTTAATCGTGTTTTTTATTCCAAAACTACTTTTATAATAGTTTATACTATTATTAAAAAGAACCACCAATTTGGTACCTCAAAGCCAACCGTACTTTTTGTTCTAAAACTACTTTTATAATTATTTAAATTTAAAAATTTAAAAATTTAAAAATTTAAAAATTTATGAAAGTAGCTACATAACCAACAGTTTTTCATCTTTATTATTCTTTTATCTTAGTAGATTTTATTTTTATTACGTGAATTTTTTTTAATATTTTTGTACAATTATTAATATCATACGCACGTATTGTGTGGGCACAAACATTAGTAACACTATAAGGGAAGCAGAGGGTTGAAGACCATTAGACCGGGTAATTGAAAATTGTAATTTTTTTTGTGTAGTAAATTTATTTATTTTTCCTCCAGGGGGGGGGGGGGGGGTGTTTTTACTTTTATTCATGCATTAGAGCCTGTTTGATTTCGATTTAATGCCGAGTTTTTTAACCTTTTTACAAATTATAAAGAAGTTAACTGTTAAATCACGATTTTTTCTCTCTAGATAATGACTGAAAGCTATTTTTCATAAAATAAGTTTTATGTTTTATTTGACTTAAAGTCAAAAAATTAAAAATAAAATATGAGTTTAAACCAAATTACCAAAAGAAACTTTAGTGTGCATGACTAATTGAGGAGGTACATCTAAACATTAAATCTTGTTTGGATGAAATCTTAGTTGCAAATGAAATCATAGACATGTAGAAGAGAAAAAAAAAGAAAAGTATAATCCTCAAACTTGATTTTCATAAGGTCTACGATTCAGTTAATTGGAGTTATATTCTATCGATGTAACATAGCCCGAGCTTTGGCAACCTATAGATTAGATGGATAGAGGAATGCTTATCTACCCTCTCTCTGTCTGCCCCTGGTAAATGGTGCTGTAATCAAAAGTTTTGATATGGAGAAAGGGCTAAGGCAAGGAGATCCTTTATCTCCTTTCCTTTTTAACTTTGCTGCTGAGGGCCTTGACTTATTGGTGACCAGAGCTATAGAGAGAAATATGATCAAAGGCTTTGAGGTGGGGGGCGATGGACTGAAAGTCTGTCATCTGCAATTCGCCGATGACACTATTTTCTTCTGTCATAACAATGCAGAGGAGCTACGAAATTTAAAGAGGATTTTGATATGCTTTGAGCTGATATCCGAGTTAAAGGTCAATTAACAGAAGAGTGCTCTTTGTGGAGTTGGCATGTCAGGGGAGGACATTACATCTCTTGCAGAATTACTGAACTGTAGTATATGTGATCTACCTATGCAGTATTTGGGTCTGCCATTGGGAGCTAACATGAAGAGGGTTTCCACTTGGAAGCTTGTGGTATGTAAGTTTAGAAAAAAGCTGAGTGGGTGGGGAAAGAAACAATTATCTATAGCTGGTAGGTTAGTGTTAATCAAAGTCTGCTTAGCTAATATTCCATCCTATTTTTTATTTCTGTATAGGCTACCAGAGCAAGTTAAATCCAAGTTGAACCAACTACAAAGGATTTTTTTATAGGGTGAGGTGGAGGAGAAGACAAAATTCCACCTAGTGTCGTGACATATGGCCACAACTAATCTAGATCAGAGAGGATTGGGTATTAGAGACTTAAAACTTAAGAATCAAACTCTTTTAGCAAAGTGGTGGTGGAGGTACACTCAAGAGAAGAGTAGCTTGTGGAGAAGGACCATCCAACAAATGTATGGAACTAGACAGGGAGGGTGGTTACCTGTTTTCAAAGACAGGAGGAGAATTGGTAGGCTTTGGCGAGATATTCTAGCAATTGGCCAAGAAAATTCGAAGCTAGGAGTTATTCTTAGCAACAAGCTCTGTTTGCAGGTAGGCAATAGAGAGGAAACTAGCTTTTAGCTCGATAAATGGCAAGGACCAAGTCCCTTAGCGAAATTACATCATAGATTTTACCTTCTGGCAATTGATCAACACATATTAGTGGCTAGATTCTTTAATTCATACATAACCCAGAACCCTAAGAGCAGTTTTAGAAGAACTCTCTTCTCTTGGGAGGCCAACTGTTGGGGATCTCTTTTGGAGTTGTTAAGAGCTAAGCTTGTCGATGTTAGGAAGCAGGATGTTTTTGTGTGGAGAGGAGAAAAGAACTTAGTTTTTTCGGTACAATCCCTGTGTAAACTCATGGAGGAGGAAACCAAGAATAGGTCTGCGAGGGTGAGAAGGATTTGGTGGCAAGTAGGTTCCCCAAAGTGTCTGCTTCTTACTTGGATGGCTGTGAAAAATAGAATAGCAACTAAAGACACCTTAGCTAGGAGGAGAATCTTGAAGCCTTGCCACAACCTTTGTTGCGCTTTCTATAACACAGAGCAGGAATCTATCAACCATTTTTTTGTGCATTGCCCAATTGCATGGAGGGTATGGTCACTTATTATGTTATGATGGAATCAGCAATGGGCGTTACCTGGATCCTTGGATAATCTCTTCTCTTTTTGCGTGAGCAAGAAGGAAAAAAAGATTCGAAAATTTTTTTGGAACACCTCTTTTATAGCTGTGACATAGTCTTTATGGGTTGCGTGAAATAGTTTAGTTTTTGACAATATGAAGACTGATCCCAAACAAATAGCCTATTTGGCAAAGGTGTGTGCGGGATTATAGTTGAGAGAGACTCTAAGAAAAAACCATTACAGGGTGAAAGAAGTTATTTCTAACCTATCAATAGTCTTTCACTAGCTTTGGTTGGTGATTTTTAACTGAGGGGCTGCAGGTATATGTTTTGGTTAGGGCGAGAGATGGCTGTGGTTAGTGTCTTATCATCCCTGACTTTGTTAGCTTTTAGCTTGAACTATTCACTCTGGTACAGTTCAGTCAAAATACTTTTTTCTGTTCTTTCTGATTGCTCTTTTGTAACTTTTATATTTATGAAATCAATCTAATAGTTTGCTTTTGCCGTTCCAAAAAAACAAACATTAAATCTTGTTACATGGACATTGTTTGTGGCATTCTATTTTATGTTGAATTGGCAATCATGGCATGCAAAAAAATCCTTCTTAATTCATATCACCACCATAAATATCTAGTGGAGAAGATTAGGTTTAAGAATAGAATTAGCATTTAACTTCTCAAAAAGGAATAATGCTCTTCATGTCCCACTCTTCAACTTCCATATTTCACTTGATATATATATATGGTAATCAAATTATTTTATTAAATTAATCTAGTAAACAATCTGGCGCAATTACAAACATTAATACACTTGGTGCTACATGAGTACTACTAATATGTGTCTATCTATATTACAAATAAGATTCATGTTGATATTTGTTTTTCATTGCATTTGCCCTCTCTTATCTCTGTCTCTTCATTTAAATTTAAATTTTTTCTCAATTCACTTTAAATTCAAATTTGTTCTTTATTTTTCATCAAAAATATATTTTATATATATATGCATACATACTGTTCAAAAAATATAATTGCTTTTTATAAATCTTTTTAGTAATATTAGGAGTTTATGGTTAGACTACTAATTTTTTTTAACTATATTATTACCCTTAATATTAAAAAATTATTTACTATTTAAAGTTAATTTTATAATTAAATTATGTTCAAAGTATCTTTAGGGATGTGTAATTGCTAGTATATATAACAAGTTTATAGAATTTGACATGAATTTGATCTTTTAATTCAAAGATTCTTATTCTCTCCATGAAATCTAAGGGTAGAAACTCCCCAGACTCTGCTCTCCTTTTTCACTCAGCTCCACTCAAGTTGCATTTCTCACGCTTCTTATTTATTATCGTATGCGCAAAAAATATTAGATGTTACTGTATATACCAAAAAAATTAAAATTATTATATACTTTTTGCTAAAATTTAATTGACGAATTAAATGCTAAAATTATTTCAACTATCTACATTCATGATTCATTTGCTTAATTTTGCTTATAGATTGTTTGAATGGTATTTAAAGAACGTATTTTTAGACACAAATCATAACTAGTTTATATATTTATTCAACTTCTTTTGCCATCTCAAATGAATATATATATATATATATATATATATATATATAGAGAGAGAGAGAGAGAGAGAGAGAGAGAGAGAGAGAGAGAGAGAGAAAAAAAGAGGAATAGAAAGAGGTAGAGAGAGAGGACCTGTTGCCAAGAATGGAGTGCAAATGAACGATGAGCTGTTCTTCCTGGGGCGAGAATGCGCCGCGCTTGAGATCAGGCCTCAAGTAATTAATCCAACGAAGACGACAACTCTTCCCGCACCTCTGCAAACCGGCGTTGCAAGCGATATCGCTCCAACAACCTTGCCCATTCCTCAACATGTACTTCATCAGCTTCTCATCTTCTTCCGGCGACCATAGCCCTTTCCTTAGTTTGCTTTTGCTTTTGCTTTTGTTCACTGATCTCTCTTTCTCCATTGCCTCACCTGGCTTCCTCATTCTAATTAGGGTTTGGTTTTTTTTGTTTTTCTTTCAGATAGATCCAAACGGAGGTCAGGGTTTTTTCTTCTAACAAATTCGATGGAGATAAGAGGGAGCTATATAAGTGAATACAATGTTAGAGAGAGAGAGAGAGAGAGAGAGAGAGAGGAAAACTTCTTGAAGTGGTAATGGTGATGATGAGTGACAGTTGTGGGGTTTGCTTAGATTGTGAACATTGAGAGATAAAGAGATCTAGAGACTAGGTGGTTGACAATTTTTTTTTATCAGCTAAAGGAAACTAAAAAATAAATATAAATAAATAAAAATAAGGTAGAGTGGAAAACGGATTGGAGGGGAACCTCTGAGAGAGAGAGAGAGAGAGAGAGAGAGACAGAGAGAGAGAGAGGTGTGGGGATGGTTGGTCTTCTTGTTCTTGACCCCATCCTGTCTTTTTCAATGCATCTTTCTTCACTCACAAGGTAATCATCATATTAATATGAGAGAAAAGACCATATTTTGCTTCCACTTCACATAATCCCTTATCCAATCCTTTCATCCATCTCCCCTCTACCAAAAAAAAAAAAAAAAGCTTTTTTTATAATAATAACAATATTTATGGGCGTTACACTTCCAAATGGAACTTGGAGAGAGTTCAAATCATGCCAACTACAAAATGAGAGTGGGGGCGTGTTTGCAATAAAAAAAAATAATATTGTTTATGAATTATTGCATTTTCGGATCTTAATAGTAAAATTAGGCTATGCACGAAAGTGAAAAAAATATCATAACGTCTTAATGTTAAGACTTATCTCTATGTGAAAAATGTGATGGTTCATGCAGTATTTTAAGCATTATACATAGCAAATGACATGTACTATATATCGATAAATAAGAAAACTCGAAACATTGTTTGATTATATTTTTTGCTTAGCTCAAAGATGAATTTATACTATTTCACCTAAAATATTTTTTACTTTGTTATTGAGTGTGAGCATTATATAGACAATACGTGATATTTTGGTCTACTAAATAATTGCTCCTTGATATGTATACAGAAGTAATTATTTGATAATTTTTAAATATCATGTGGCATTATCTATGCGTTGCTCTCATTCGTAATAAAAGACTTCGTGTAAAACAATATTGACTACTTGTATTAAATAAGTGAGAGACAAATATAACTTACTTAATGCGTGTATCGGGTATTTTTATTTATCCAAATACTATGTGACATTGCTCACATGATATATACACACTCCACACGTACGTGCTTTTTAAGTATGAATTCTCTAGAGAGAGAGAGAGAGAGAGAGAGAGAGAGAGAAAAAGAGAAACAAGTGCCAATGGTAAAAGCCTCATTGATTGCATAACTTAATTTGCGTGGATCTCACATTTTGTGTATGATGTAATTGTTAGTTGGTTATTTGTTGCATGAGACAAAGGAGAACAACATTTTAAGAATGTCTAGCTCTTGTTCCAACTAATTCACTTCTCAAGCAAAGTACTTGCCACCTGCCGACATGTATATAAACAGATATATAGATACAGTAATGTTGCCTTATTTGGAGTCCAAGTACGTACGCAAGGGCAAAATTGTAAGTACAGTTTGGATCTGGTCGGCAGGAACCATGTTTTTTATTCGAAACGCATGCACGATCAATAATACTCTGTTTGATCTTCTGCGTGATTACGATAAATTTTGGCAGAATTCCTTTGTCTAGGCTTTCAGTTTTGGATTTTTGTCATTCTAAGAAAGATTTGATTCATTGATTTTGAGATATAAATTCGATTTTGATAAAACTTGCAAGGGAAGATTTTTTGTCTTTCTAGTTTTCAAAATTTTTTTCCTTTATTAGAATCAATTAAGAGATCTTAATATATTACGAATTTAGCATATAGTTGGCCAAATTATATTAGATGCAGCAAAACACTTCAAACAAAGAGAGAAAGGCTTCCATGTAGGATGGAAAAAAATACTCTACATAAGGAGAACTAAAACCTCTGCATAGGGAGAACTACACAACTCTATGCAAGTAAAAACACACTAAAGAATAAGATCTGACAAACAAAGAACAAAAAATGATCACCCTGAACAGCACATCACTGTCCTTTTTAAAGTTAATTGAAATGGCTTCGCAATCTCCATCTATTGAAATGAATTACTAAAGTTGAAGGTTGACACGTAAAAGGAGAAAAATACAGCAAAGAAATAAAACAAAATGCAAATGACATACAAATCAAAGCAAATGAAATAAGGAATAGGAGAGGGGATTGGAAAGGAAAAAGAAAGATCAAAGAGGAGAGCAAGATGTGAAGAGAGGGAGACCACACAAAGTTACTGTGGCGGCCACTCTTTGCCTCCTTTGGGATAATTACTTTTTTTTTTTTAACAGGTAAAAGAACATATTATATATGTAGAAGGATATATAAAGACTCTATTACACCTGGCACTGAGTGAAAACAAAACAATACGAGTTACAGCAGTGTCATACTCTTAGTTGGTGAGAAACCAACTTAGACGACCTAGGCCCTTAGTAAAAAACTGCCTCTATGTTGAAAATAATCTCTTCTATCCTAGTAATTCTATCCTTCAAGTATTCCTTCGACCACAGCCCTATTCTCAATTTGGCCATGTACACTATCTCCTCGAAGTTGATCCTGACTTTTGCGAACATCAATCTATTCCTCGCGAGCCATAGGGACCAGATTCCGACTATGAACGTGTGTTCCATAGTTGACTACGAGGGCACTTCTTCTCTTTTCGCAGCCAAAATTTAAACAATCCTTGTAACGAGCCTAGAGATACCTACTGACTTTCCCACCAGCGTATCAAAGCCGACCACACCCTCCATACAATCTGGCAGTAAACGAAAAGATGGTTAACTGATTCTACTTCCCTGTTGCAGAACACAACACAGCTGAGGTTGATGCATGGTTTTAGAACTACTTATTTGTTTATTTTATTTCATTTATTTTTGTTTTTAATGTATTTTTTTTATTATTTAGTTAAACTATTATATTTTTTAACTCCTCTCGTGGAGATAAGTCGAACTAAATTTAGCCCAAAGAGGTCAAATATTGTTTTCAATTTTTCTTTGCTTAGACTTACTTGGAGAGAAACTTGCCTTTCCTAAGATGTTTAACAGTTTTTGGTAATTAATCAATAAAAAAAATCAGATTAACAGTTCGCTTAATTGCTTATTCATGATAATCTATTGTGTAGTTGTTAATCTCATACACGTTTTTCTGCCTCTTCAACAAAATATCCTATTAAAAGAATGAAAACGTGTATTATAAGCTCATCAAATTTTGACCATTTGCCGTTTTTAATAGCATGGGCAAAGACATTTTAATCCTTGTAGAAGAAGAAAAAGAGTAGAAATTAAACTAGAAGCATAATGCATAAAACGTTTGTACTATATACAAATCAAGAGGAATATGAATTTAGACTTAGGTGTCGTTTGGCAACTTGGCTTAAGTTATTTAAAGTCACTTTAAGCCAAATAGGCCTTCTATGTCATTTCTTCCCCTTAATTTGTACATATTGCACACTGTGTTTTGGTAAATTAAAAGGAGAGAAAAGAGAGAAAATGGAAAATTTTAAAGAGGAAAACGTGAAAATAAAATGATTTGAGATACAAATTAAAATACAAAAACTGCTTCAACTTCACTTTTATAGTTACATTAAAAGTTATACGATGAGCACACCTATCGAACACAAATCTAGACACACTCATTTTATATGGGATGAATCTTACACAATTATAAAAGAGATGTGTTCAATTCTGTATCCGAATCTATGCTTCTAGCAATTTTCTTACATTAAACCCAAAACTTCAAAGCAATAAGGTGTCATCGTTATTTTTTAACAGGATTGCTGCAGCCCCCAGCGTCATGGAAATCCACCGACAAAATCCATTGCATGCGCCAAATCAAATTGAAAACTTGACTGTCTATTCAATTATGTGAAATTCCAAAGACGCAGTCTAGTTTGTTTTTGTTTGGGATGTTTAAAAAATTTAATTTTTAAGAGATTAAAATTTTTAAGAAAAGAAATTTAAAAGAAATAGAGTGTTTAGTATAATTTTGTTATGATAGATTTTTTCTCTTTTGCTTTTTATTAAAATATCTAGTATGTTTTTATATTTTTCTTTTATGTTATGGTGTCTAGAATATTGAATATCTTTTTTTTTCTTATTGAGAGTATAGTTAAGTTTTAAATTGAGCTTATTATAGTCATTTCACGCAAAAAAAAAATTAGTACGTTTAGTTTGTATATAGGCATTTTTTTAAATCTTTTTTTAAAAAAATATTAGTTAAACTTTTTTTAAAAAATCTGTTTTTTAAATAGTACCAGGACCTTAAAATTTGATCCTGCACATGGTCATGGGACACCACCAAGACCCCAAAAACACACACACACACACACACACACACACACACACACACACATATATATATATATATATATATATATATATATATAGAGAGAGAGA
>JAULJZ010077939.1:0-12798 GCA_032270985.1 Heliamphora pulchella | reverse complement strand
AATTAAGTTAACCTTGGTTTACTTTTTGCTAACCTTGGTTTAGGAGACTTGGCCACCAAGTTTGGCACTCTTCCCTATATGTATATATATATCAAAATAATTTTATTTATTTAATTGTAGGAGAAAATTCAGGTATTTTTCACATAGGTTCGTTTTTTTGACTTTTCGAGCTTATCTCATATCTTAAACAACTTGGACATATAACCTTGAGTTCTTAACCTCAATATTAGGGTTTTAATACATACTTGTGTGGTTCCTACTCTGTCCCAGGTCTCAGGCTCGAAAAACTTAAACGGTCGGTCCAATTCTTCTTACTGAAATTAGGTTCGAGATTTCATTTTCTTTTGACATATTCTTTCTTTTTTTTTTTATTCGTATCTTGAGTTCGGGTTATTACACACAACTACGACATAACGAAGTGAAGGCTCAAATAGAAACTGAGAACACAACTCTTGTTCTCTCAACAGATTTGAAGATTATAGAGAAACATGTAGCACTAATATTTGCACGTGCCATGTTCTGTAAGTTTCGAGAAGAGATGGCATCCGAACAGTCATTATTTCTTGTTGACAAGGTTGAATACGGAGATGTTCGTGTTTATTACTTCTCGAAGTACATATAACTAGAAAGCAGTTGGAATGTTGAGTACCACTCAACAACTCAGGCCATCAAATGTCCGCATGAGTTTTGAATCGTTGGGATTACCATGTTCTCATATGGGAAGTGTCATGAAAATAAAGCACTTAACAGAAATCCCAATTACCAACATCTTACCTAGGTGGACCATATTGGCAAAATCATCACCTTTGCACGGTTGGACACCACTTCCGCAATGGGTAACGCAAGTGGCATGGTTCGGCTCATTATAAGGTGCATGTACTAAGTTGTGCTATTATGCCTCCCAATCATCACAAGGGTATGAAGAGGTGAGACAGAAGATTACAAAGCTAACTTACAGAATAAGAGAATTATCTATGCAGAATGTGGTGGGCCTTGGTAACAATGGCGAGGGGACATCTATGCCTTCTAGTATAGGTGATCACACAGTCATAAAGGGCAAGGGCAGCCATAACATTTCACCAAAGATCATACCAAAGCGAAGAAATTATGGTAATTGTAGGCTCGTTGGGCATATGAGAAATAAATATCCAATCCTATGCGTAGATACAATTGCCAAAGATTTGAAAGTGGAATGGCCAAGTTCGAATGATTACGTTGATGAGTACCATAAAACGTCTGTTGGCACAACCAATGGTTTGCGTCAACAATTCTTCACTGAAGTACATACACAGGACAAGTACTACCCATCCTTCATAGACGGTCATTACACACATTCATTTGAAGGTCATTCCAACTACAACTAACATTCCATGGTTCGTCATTTTCTTAGTATACATTTACTCATTTGGTGTTGTTCAAGTTATTCTAATATATATTGTTGATTACAAATATATATATTCTTCTATAGGATGGAGCACACTTAACAGACACCAAAAGCGTTGATGCCCAACATGTCAACTATGTCAATGACCCTGGTGGTTCATTTGACAATGATATGTAACGATTAAATCTTTTAAAAGTGTAGTCATATGTTGTGGTCATAAGGCGCATGTCATGGACGGTGTATTGACATTCAATTGTAACAGTTTGAATGGATTCTATATTTACCAAATAAAGTTGTTTAGATGCAACCTCCCAACAAGATTCCAAGAACTAAAAGTTGGATGAGTCATTCTTGACAGTAGCATTTGTAGACAGCTGTCTTTAGCAATGTCACTGTCATTCCACTTGTTTTCTCGATGCTCGCATTTATGCCTATTTGCGAATCTGATTAACGTATGTAAATGTGATTTCGCATGGTTCAACTTACATAAATAAATTATATTTACTAACTGAATTAGCAGAGCCTCAACTAAAAAGTAGGATCTCTAGACCGTTAGGAAATAATTTATTTAACAAAATTAACTAAAAAGGATAAAATTAACTAAAAATGAGTTCAAAGTGAGCATCGCTTGACAATGTGAAGTAGGATTCAACACCAACCACATGTTGACATATAAAGTAATTTAAACAAAATATAAATATAAATAAAAATTAATTCCATTTTATCAACTAATCACAACCAAAGAAAGTATGACATATGACATAACAATACGTTTTTGCATACAAAAAATACTTTTGAAAAATCATTCGATGTTCTCGATCTTCAAAGTCGTGTAGTGTCCCAAGATTTTTCCATACGATCTTGTTAAAATAGACCCCACATGTCCGTATAGAATACGTTTTCCTTTTATTATTCATAAATTAAATAAAGCGTGTATTCTAAACACGCTTTCCTTTTAAAATAAAACGTGTTTAGAATACGCGGTTTCATTATAAAACACATAAAACGTGTTTAGAATACATGCCTACCTACTAAAGCAAATAAAGCGTGTTTAGAATATACGCTTTCCTACATTGTTCATAAAATGTGTTTATAATCCGCGCTTTACTTTGGTTTTTCCTCACTTAACGTGTTTTAAAAAACTAGTGTTTTGCACCTAAACAGTGCTCAATGGCACGCCCAACATGCCTCATCAGCACCACTTCCAGTGACAGGCGTCCAACAGGCATTCAATGACGCGCTTATCAAGCCTAGTCAGGCGCTGCATGCAATAACCCGCGCCCAACATTGTCGTGCCTAACAAGCCGCATCAAGCGCCACTTCTAGTATATAGCACTCAACGTGGCACTCAACAAGCCTTATCAATCACATATGCTAGTAAACCGCGCCCAACCAGTGCTCGATCTCGGGCCCAAAAAGCCTTGTTAGGCACCACGTAGTCAAACCATTTTTCAATCCAGTGTTAATGTAACTAAAATGATATGATTAAAATCTTCATTTAAGATGTTCTTTTCTTTACTTGAAATCTCTCTCCTTCAACAATTTCAATACTTCATAAGTTTGATACAAACAAAAGAAAGAAAAGCATTGGCTATCTTCAGCAACAGTGATGAAAAGCCCTGTTTTCCCAACACCTTTGAACAATTGATAAATTTGATACAAACAAAAGAATTGTATAGATTAATTTATGCACTATAATTGTACTAAATATTATACATGATGATTTATGCAGAATGATTATACAAAATGATTGGTAAACTTTAGATTAATCATTTCAGATTAAAAGACCCATCAGAAGGACAAATAACCCCTATTTGGGGTGCCTAAAAAACTCCACTTTTAGGGGAGAGTTTCAAATATCATTGCCACATCATTCTAAAAGGATCTGTAACATAACTACAGTTTTGTATCCATGATATTAGCTATGCTAAACCAACCAACTACCAATAAAGAACGTTTTAAAACTACATAAAGTGGTTATAATTTCATTCATGAGCAAACCAACAAGGTTGAGATCAAGCAATACACACACAAAAACCCATAACAATGGTTTGTTTATTCATTACTTAGCTAAGTAAATGGTGAGAATTATAAATTATGGAACTTGTAAACAGGAAATGCATAAACAAAATACAAACCATTCCTCAAGGTCACTTATCTTTCAACACGAAAAAGTCTAGCAAATATGATCCCACAATCAAACTCTAATCAAATTTGGGACCAAATTACCAGCAAACAAAAGCTATGACGCAAAATTAGCAAAATCAATAAAATAGCGAGAAACTGTCAATATCATCAGCCCAAAAACGTCAATTCAAAACTAAATGCAATGTAATATGGAATTGAAAGAAACCGAATGAAGACACAAATAAATATACTGAAGTCGTGGGTCACAAAAAAATACACAAAACCAAAGCTAACAAAACAAAAGAATAAATCATATGAACAGTATTGGGTCATACTCAATGTTATGACTGAACTTTATACATCATAATCTGGGAACTTTAAACATTCAACAAGCGTGTGAAACCTCAAGAAAGTAATATATTAGGAGAGTAAAAACTAAAGAGAAAGTGATATATTAAGACAAAACAGTGCTAACAAATTACAATAGTTGATACATTTTGGTTTGGTAGTGATGACAAAATACAATCCACAATGTTCATTTTTCGCACATACAACTCTAAATCTAGTACATGCATATTCTTCAAAAACTAAATCGAGGGATGAACTTTGTTTTCTCTTCATATACTCATCTTGACTACAACCGTAAATAATGAGGCATTATTATTACAACAAATGGTACAACCTATATAACATCAAAATAAATTTATTAATCTTACTAGTAGTAAATCCATGTACTGCAAGGGCGCTTAAGAATCATGTGTTGTCCTTTTTTTTCCATATGTACTGTAAAACAAACATCATATATTAGCTATTCTCACAGATATAATTTTTATTTCATTAGATATACCCATTCACATGTTTATCTCATAGCACAATATTAGAAGTTTTTAAACAAGACTCTCATTCAAGCCTTGGACACGAAATCAAAACTAAGTTGTGATTGGTCAAACCACAAGGTGCAGAAAAATCCATAAACTTCAAAACTTGGGCAGCATAGCAGCACTAATATAGGTTGGCAACAGTTTAGGAAGTAATGAACATATAAGACTTCAAACAATATAAAAAGAGTACTAGCACTAATCCAAGTGTTAACATGCTAGGTATATAGTTTTCAAATAGTGCACATAATTTGTATTGGTTTTTGCATCATATATGCATGTAATATAATCCATTTCAGTATATAGCATCCTAACTTTACTAAATAAATCTTTTGACAAAAGGGAGAAAACGAGAGGAATGCATAGGTGAAACACATGAATTAGAAGAATTAAAACTAAATAATTTATTGTAAATTTCATGAATTCAGAGCCAAAGGAGAAGATGTACTGTCATCAGCAAGCAAAAAATCTAGTGAAGACAAAAGAAATTAAAGTTAAATGTACATAAAATGCGAGAGTATGAGACATGCTCGTCGAGTGTTTGATAGAACGCGTGAACGGAACTTGGGGTCGTGTCATTTGATGATAGATGGGTATGCAAATAATGGGGAGGGGGATGAAGGGTTGATTTTGTTTGGGCAAAGAGGAACGCATGATTACAGTCCAGCGTGGAGATCGGAGACTTTTGTCATGATTTTGTCGGCTAGTGGTAGTGCAGAGGTGATTGAAGAATGTTTTATACACTTTGAGTCGATGAAGAATGAGTACGATATTGATCCAGCGATTGAAAATTACTTGGGGTTTATCCATGTTTTAGGTAATGCTGGACATGTAAATAAAGCAATGAAGTTCATTGAGGAAATGCCAATTAAGCCTACGGCTGAAATTTGGGAAGCTACAATGAATATTGCTCGAATATATGGAGTTATTGAAAATGAAAACCATGTTGGGGAGTTGTTGGTTGCTTTTGACCCATCCAAGGCCATAACTAACAAGCCCCTTATGCCTGCCAAAGAAGCAATCTACAACTAACATGCTTGAGGGGAAGGATAGGGTTGCTTAATATCGCAATACAAATCCATACAAGGGAGATGCATATGAAAAATTGAAAGGTTTGAATGGGAAAATGAAGGAAGCTAGGTATGTGCCTTACACAAGATACGTGCTTCATAGCATTGATCATGAGGCTAAAGAATAGGCTTTAATGTATCATAGCGAGCGACTGGAAATTGCTTATGGTTTCATCAGTACTCTAGCCAGGACGCCTCATATGATCATAAAGAGCCTCCGCATATGTGTTGACTGCCATAATGCAATAAAGATCATGTCGAAGATTGTTGAGAGGGAGCTGATTGTTCGGGATAATAAAGAGGTTTCGTCATTTAAAGGATGGAAAATGCTTGGGTAGGGATTACTGGTAAAAGTGTCATTCATTGGATGTCGTGGTTCTATTCGTTTGATTGCTACTAGATTCTTTTCTTATATGCAGGCGGGGAGGAGGGATAAATTGATTTGTCATCTGGCAAGGAAAATTGGGGCAACTCTTAAATGGAGATGAACTTTATAGCCTATGTGACTTTCATCACATTGTACATTATGCGGATTCAATAGAAATCATATTACATTAGCAGTGTTGAAAGTTTCACATTATTGGAGAAATTCACATTAAGTCGAATCAACACAATATGTAATGTATCAAGTTTACCCGAGAAAACAATAATGAAAGGCCTGAAGAAATATCAGTCACCATTGCCTTAAACCTAACCCCAAATGCTGCTTAGTTATTAGGTTCTCTAATATGTTATTTATCTTTCTATGTCCATAGGATTTGTTTGTGTTATATATGTTTGTACAATATTGAAATAGAGCTTTAAGCATAACAATATAATTCTTCTATCAAGAAGTCATTCTTCCCAATAGTAAAGTTTACAATGTGAGCTGTCCTTAGCTTTCATGCGTGCACAAAGAGAAATGTTTTGTCATGCTTGAAAACAATGGAAAACTTCTAAAGAAGACTTTAGTTAGTGACCTTTGCTGCCTTGAGGATTTTTCTAAAATTTGGTGGGAGACAACGTGAGAGAGGTTTGCTAAGATGTTTTTCTTTAACTAAGCATATTCATTAGTAAAGGGACTTTGGGCTGACGGGCAAAGGCAGTTAGAATTTTTTCTTTTAGATCAATCAGGGTTGCTGGTTGGTTAGTATATATGCTTATTTTGTTCATTATCAACCAAAGAACCAGTAATTTGGCTCTTGCTTACATAACTCGTGATTTGTGACGTGTTGGATGACAAAACAAACTGAAGGTAGTAGAGTACAACCTTACACGAATATTGGTGACTATTGTGCTTAATTCAACTAACTTGTAGAACATTATGTTCTTATGTCCTGGTAGGGCTTTTTTTTAATTGAAATTTTTTTTGATGATATATATGCCAATTCAAGAAGTCTATTCGACTTCTTTCCACTTTCATGTCACAAGGTTTTCTTCTGCAATTAAGTATTTTGGGTATGAAGATGGATAGAGATATGTAACACCTAATGGTGTCCAACTATATTAAATTGGGATTATTAAACCTGCTCACATTATGTAGTATCCGACATAAGATTCTCATATTTGGTATAACTACTCATGACAGTATGCAAACATTAACAGTTAAGGCAAAGGAAAGTAAAGTGAATTTAGCATAACAAACGGTCCATTTTAGCAGTTGAGATATGGGATTGGTAACTGAAGAAAGAGTCGCAGTTGGTTTATGACTATTGCAGTTGGTTTATCAGATAGTCACTCACGTATAAAAGCCATCTCGTTATGTGTAAAGTCCTAACGTAGCATGTTAAGGTGACAATCAAAATACGTGTCTTCTAATCTATTCGTGCTAGAATAGTATTGAAAGTAGTCGCATAAGTGTCTAAGGCTAGAGGAGCATTAATAGGTATAACAGCTCTAGGGATATGGGCAATAATAGATGTATTAGGAGCACCAATATCATTAAATGCCTCATCGCTTTGATTGTCAAAGTTGATGACAGTATGTAAGTGCGAGCAATTGCGATAACTAGTACCCATAGATATGGTTTTGATAGAACGAAGGACATTCTTTCCATTAGATTCCTGATAAAATGTCATATATAGTAATGAGAGAACCGGTAATAAGGCTTACATTGCAAATCGACTAAAAGATTCTCATATTTATAGGGAAAGATAAGAGAAGACAATAAAAGCACGTTTGCAAATAGTGTAAAAGATTTTCATAAATATTTGTACAAAACTCTCAAAAATGCTAAGGAAAGACTCTTGAATGACTGGAGCAGATATAGAGCACTGGAGAAGAATTCCAATCAAACTAGAGAAGAATCGAAGTCAAGTGACAATCAAAATTTGACAAAATTGTCCTGAATGTAACCTTAAAACTGATAACATAATAAAAGGACAAGTTCCAATATAAAGCTATCAACTAGATTTATTTTATTTCAATTTCAAAGTGAAGAATTAATAAGACAGAAAAAAGAGATGTCTGATAAAATATTTATTTTTGTCAGTTCATGAGAAAACTAATAACATCCTCAAAAGGACTAGTTTCACATGATGCAACCAATTATAGTTATTGTATACTATTTACAATTGAGAAAGAGGTGGAAGTAAAGAGGCATGACATGTGTTCATATTCTAAAGAACCTATTAGACAAAGAAGCAGCCAATTTTCACTCTGGCAAACACTTACTGCCACAATTTGAAACTCGTTATAAGTGTTAATAAAAGACCATCTTTGCTCTAGAATCATCATTTTGGGTAGGATTCTATGTAAGAGTGTTAAATTTTGGAAAATGAAAATTAATCTAATATGGACTTTTCTAATCAAACATGTAATATCATATTCTAGCTAGTGCTTAACAAAAATGATGGATTATATACTTCATTGTTAATCCCTCCTTTTTACCAAATCTTAAACTAAAATATAGAAATAAAAAATATATATACAACATTTGGACATATGTCTGACACGTGCCTTAGAGGCTAGAGTATCCAACAAATGTGTGTATCAGCAACTAACATGTGTTTGGGTCAGACACCATCGACACAACACCTTTTTAGAAGTGATTTGCTTTTTAGGACTTTCCAACTTTGTTTTTATGAAGGAAAAAATAAAAAAAGAGAAGGGTTAGAATAGAAAATAGAGAAAAAAAGGAGTTTCTTAAGAAATGAGGGTGAAGGAGAAAAAACAAGAAAATAAAAAGGAATATGGAAGACACGGAATGGATGATAAGACTGGAATAACTGTAACACCCCGATCCGGATCCTAGTTGTAACAACTCGGACTATAACTACCCATAGATTGATCTAGCCTAAACCCTAGTATTAGCAACGGTTAGTTGACAAGATCTTAGGTCACTAAAAGAATGAAAACCCTAACTCAACCCGTAACTCAACCCGAAACCCTAATTTGACCCGGACCCTAAAAAGATCAAATACTCAGAGAAAAAATCCTAATATTTAGAAAAGTCTCATAAAAGCTTAAATTAAGTAAATAACATAAAATATAAAATTAAAAATTAAAAATTCTCATAATTAGGGTAAAATGACCATTTTGCCCTAGTACAGAAAAAAGTCCTAAAAATTTAAAATTTGACATATGGACACCCAAAATCAAATATTTATACACAATTAATTAATAAAAGACAAAATAACAACAAAAATAACAAAATTACCCTTGCATGGCCGGCTACCTTGGGAATTGTGTCCAAAAAGCTACTTTTTGCCTTTTTAAGCTTAAAAATGATAAAGATATGTATAAATTAAGCATTATTATGACATAATACTTTTTATACAAGTAATATACATAATAATATAATAATATAGGTCAATAAAAGCAAACAAATAATTATTTAAAGTCTCTACACAATAAATAAGTCAAAAAGTCAATTTTTGTTAAACTAACTTAAATTAACTTAAAAGCCTACACCTATTTAATTAATTGTCATCAAAATTATGATAAATCATGAGAAGACTAAATTAATTATAAACACATTAATATAATAGGTTTTAGTGGGCTAAGATACTAAAAAGATACATAAAATTAATATTTTATGCATTTTCTTGCACAAAATGGTACCAAAACTCAATTTAAAACCTTAAATTAATACAAATCAGTTTTAAGTCTGCCCCAAAACTGCCCTTAGCCAAAATCCACCTGCAAAAATCTAAATTGCAATATCTCAAGAAGAAAAAATCACCCCATGCAACTAATGAAAATTTAGAAAATTCAAAAATTTGCTTACATGTAATAATTAAGTCTCAATTATAATTTTGTTATAAAAACACACTAAACCCCCATTCTCTCCTATGCATTTCGGCTCAGAGAGGTGAGAGAGAGACCACAAAAATTTCCTAAGTGTTCTCAAGAAGAAGAAGGTGAGAAGAAGGAAAGAGGAAGAAAGAAAAAGAAAAAGAAAGAAAAGTCCAAGGAAGCTACATTAAAGCTAAGTCCATACCTCCACCATTCTTTGAGCTTCAAAACAAGTAAGTAAATTTCCTAAAACCTTCTGTCACTCTCTCATAAAATAGCCCTCAATCCATCTCTATTATCAACCTTAAGAATAAGAAACAAAGATTAACTCAAAAAGGCGTCGTTGAAGTAGATTGTGAATGGTTCGTGTAAGATTAAGTCTTGCATGTTCTTGCATGTGAATATTTTTTAGTTTTATGACTTGAATATGTTCTGAAATTTTGGTTTTTATGAGCATATAACATGCATGCAAAGAAAATATATCAAAAATTAACCCAACATGAGCTAAGTTATCAAAACCCTAAAAAACCTAATTTTCTGGGCATGTTAACTTTCTATCACTAACCTTAAAATACCATAACTAATTGTAGAAAAACGACCTAAATATAATTTTTATGTCCAGACCTAGATTTTTAAGTTCTCTTTCATACATAATTAGTTTGAAGTGATTTTATTGAGTAGAACTTCAGATATACTATTTTTGCCAAAAAGTGTCAGATCTTGATCACTCTGAATTGCAGACCTAAAAACCCTAAGTAAAAGTGAGAACCGAGCTTGGGTCAAACATAAAACTTGTAGAGGACATGTTTATTTTACTGTCCACCAAAAATGAGCCAAAAATATGAAGTTTGGATAAGTCAAAGTCCTTCCCAAAGTCATTGTTGAGATTCAGTGGCTGACAAAGCTCTCTATCACACCTTTTTGTAACACCAAAACCCCAAGTTTTTAGTAGCTAAATCCAAACATGATAAATATGAAAAATATAGCTAACATATTAAACTAAATACTGAGCAAAAAGTAGCCCAAATTACCCTCGGATGGTACCCCAAAGGCCTTGTGACTTCTCTGTTGAAAACCTATTCTGCAGATCATTTTTAGGCTAAACGAACCCTTTTTTATAAATTGGCCAAAATCACAAATTTTTTCCAAACAACTTGCTGTAGCACAAAACATGAAACTTGTAGGGGACACCTTAAACTAATACCTTTCCAACTATAAGAGCCATAGCCCTTGAATTGATACCCCAAAATCGTGGTCAATAGAGACCCAAATTCTGTGTTTTTCTTTGTAAAGTGTTGAACGATTTTCACTTAATCAAAATAAATGACCTTTTTGCCCTAGGATCTGACCTTAGTGTTAAACATGAAAGTTGTAAAAAATATTTTTATCTAATTGGTGTTCAAAAATTAGAAATTAAATCCATTCCTAAGTACCTTAAAACACTGCTGTAATTTTAAAATTGACAATTAAACACTTACTTAAATTTGACTAAGTACTTGAGTGGCATGTTATTTTATGAAACTTGAACATATGGACCTTACTTGATTTATGTGAGTGGTTGGTATATGAAATTAATAATTTGATAATTAGAAACCCTGCCAATAGGTTGGATCCATATCACTTGAATTGTAGACTATGCTTCGTATAATTATACTTTTTTTGCCTTAACGAGTTATACCCGGTGCCATATCGTGTTTATATGCCATGCTATAATTAATTATACACGAGAAGTATATTGCATATCATGAGCATTCCTACATTTCATCTTAGGTTATCGGAGTCCCTTTCGTGCCTATCATTTTGGATTGGGTGATATGGAAATCATTCTTCTGTAGTTTTGGATCTAGGGCATTCCTGGTTGCCAAATTTAAAAATGAATTGGGAGATTGTTTATGATAAAAAGGGGGGATTAGGCAACATAGGTTCATTGCTAGCTTTTAATTAGACTTTGAATTGATGCCTAATGAGCATCCTGGTCCTTAATGTGAGATCGGTTGGCCTGGAATAAGGATGGACAAAACTGGAAGGCCCACCCTCACGTCGTTGCCATTGCATAAAATGGCTAAGGCATGTAGTTAAGGCAAGGGTTTACCTTTCGTAATGAGGCGAGGATAGATTCGGTGATCAGGTCCCATCAAGTCTACTATGTAATTCCCGGCGTGATATTCATGATATTGTTCTGGATGTATGTCGAGTTAGGCAACTGCATTGCATTCATCTGCATGACGCGCTCGCACAATCGTTCTTATATATGCTTGTCCTGTTGAAAACAATAAATTTTGTCTCTTCGGCCTTAAATTTATATTGGGTATTATACGATATGTATTGTAGGATATTTTGTTATGAGTTTGTTAGACTGTTTAGGAAATTTATTTCTGAGATTCACCTCATGACATTCATACCACAGGTGAAGAACAGTTTGAGGAAGGTGTGTTCGTTGGAGAAGAATACTTCGAGGAGTGGGAAGAGTGGCAGGAGCCAGCCCGACCCCAACAACGCCGCTTGAAGACGTAGAATTTTCTCTTTTTGATCTTTGTTCAGTTTCCACGGACATATAGTAACTTTTGTTGATTTCTCTAGATGACCATAATCATTAAGTATTTTTAACAAGTTATGAACCTTTAATAATGTAGTAATTATCGTATGTAATTATAAATGCATGGTTAGAATATCTCCTTTAATTATAGTTACGTATGTTCCGACGTGCTCGGAGGACGGGGCGTCACAATAACCATCATTAATTATTTCTGAACACCATCTACTTATCTACCTCAAATTCTCAATTGTCAGAAGTATTGTGCAAGCGTAGGCTCCTACTCCATTAAAGTTGGGTGTCTAATTTGGGCCCGGCCCGGCCTGAGTCCGATGAGCTCCCGCAAAATCTTTGGGTCGAGTCAGGCCAGGCTTTTTTATCTAGGGGTCGGCCCAGGCCCTAAGAGCAAAGGGCTCAGATTTGGGCTACGGGCTTGGGCTTCTGAATGGGCTTTGACCAGGCCTTTGTTTTTTTTTTTGTTTAATTTGTATTTAAATTTATAATACAATGGTAGTTTAATATATTAAGTTAAATTAAAAATTATAAACTTAAAATTTATTATATTATATAAGTTTATAATTAATAATTTAT